>CM035415.1:35326065-35418565 GCA_020310875.1 Ceratopteris richardii
TGCATCATGAAAATCATGCAATATTTGAACTTTCAATTGAGACTTAGAAGATATGCATAATCAGTTGTTACAATACAAAGATCCATATTTTTGCAAATGAAATTTTTCTTGATACATCGATCCCCTGTTTGCATGCCCAAAATTCAAGATAGGTGCATAAAAGGATTCTTGTTTCACTTCTTCTTGAATTTGATTGAGAAAATCACAATGTATTATAGAGAAGAGATTACATAAAGTTCTCCGACTCAATGCGTCTGTGAACCTATTTTCCTTACCAACCAAAGACTTAAAGTCAAAGTCATATTTACTTAATAATTCAATCCAATGCTTTTGCCTATTGTTAAGAAATGGTTGTGTGAAAATGTATTTTAGACCTTGGTGATCCGTTTTGAATTCAAACTTAATGCCTAATAGTAGATGTCTCTAATGCTTAAGTGTGTGCACAATAGCAAGCATTTCTAGATCATGAGTAAGATAATTAAGTTCATGTTTTCTTAATTTTCTAGATTCACATGCAACCGTCCTACCATCCTATGAAAAAACAAATATTATTTGACTATCACTTGCATCACATGCAACCACAAAAGGCCTTCCCATTTCTAGTATTTTCAAAACATAATTTTCAATGATTCAAATGATTTTTGATAGGTATCACTCCACACAAATCTTGCATTCTTTTTAGTCAACTATGTGAGGGGATTAGCTATCTTGGATAAATCCTTAATATTTGCTCTTTGATATTGTGCCAATCCTAAAAAAAAATCTCACATCCCTTATAGTTTTAGGAACTGGTCAATCAACTAATGGTTTCACTTTACCCGGGCGTATATGAATTCCCTCTTTAGAAATGACTCTTCCTAGATACACAAGTTTATCCTTAGCAAAGAAACATTTAGTCTTCTTTCAATACAATTTCTGTTCTCTAAGAGTTCCCAAAGTCTTCTTGAGATGTACAACATGCTCATCATGATCTTTAGAGTATACAAATATATCATCAAGAAATATAAGATGAATTCATCTAAATAATCGTGAAGTGGCAAGAGCATTTGTTAATCCAAAAGGTAAAATTGTAAACTCATAGTGGGCATCATGTGCTAAAGAATGTTTCTTGAGCATATCTTTTGTTTTGATCCTAATTTGGTGATCATAACCAGATCTTAAGTCAATTTTAGTAAATACACTCGCTCCACTTAACTGACCCAATAAGTCATCCATGTGAGGGAGTGGGTACTTATTTTTAATTTTTCTTTTATTCAACCCCCTATAGTGAATACATAATCTAAAAGAGCCATCTTTCTTCTTCTAAAATAAAATAGGTGCTCTCCAAGGGGAAACACTCGGTCTTATCAAGCCTTTCTTCAAAAGATCATGTCATTAAATCTTAAAGGCCTTTAATTCATCTATGTTAAATCTATAGAGTGCTCTAGAATATGGTTCGCTTCTTGGGTACAGGTTGATGGCATGGTCAATCTCCCTAGGTGGAGGTATACTAGGCAAATCTTTTAGAAATACATCTGCATATTCTTTCAATAGATTTTCTACATAATTTGAAAGATTCTCATCATATCTCCCTCATGCAAATTTTTCACATATAGTACAAATGTTCTACACGCCATCACATATACCTCTAATTATCTTCATTAAAAAAATGAGAATAGGCTTAGGATCATGCGCATCACCTAGAATGTGGATAGATTCACCATCTCACCTTAAAGTGATTTTTCTTTGTTCACAATCAATTGTTACAGAATTTTGAACTAACCAGTCCATGCTTATAATTGCATCACTCTGTTTTATTTCAATCGCATGGACACTCCCATAAAAGCACCTATCAAAAAGACTAAATGCAAACTTTTCAATGTATCCTTCTGTATAGTGTAGTGATTGATCCATGCCCATCTCCACATGTCTTGTTATCTACATATTTGGGGGTATCCCTAAATTCTATACCAATTTGAAAGATAGAAAAGAATGTGGACTACCCAAATCGATCAAAAATCTCATTCTATGTATAGAAATCATACCCGATAGAAGACCTTGGGAAAGAAATATCCACCATGCAACATAAAGTAGAGTTAGGACACTTACCTCCATCATCTGCTTTCTCAATTGTTGCACCTTCCTCAATGATTTATCACCTTCAATTGTGATGGCCAAAAGTTTGTGATGTTCAGGCATTCATACATCTCATGCTATTGATCCCCGCAACAGAAACACAAATCGAGTCTTTTTTCCCTCTCAATAAAATCAAGCTCTTGCTGCCAATCGATGGGTTTGATGCCTCTTTTTATTTTACACCTGAGTAGGATTCTTACCTTTATTATTAGAAGATGAATTCTTCTTTGAATTTCTTATGTTCATTGTGGGAGGTCTTTGTGGCACTACAACACATCGAGCGTATACCGAGGCTTTTATCGAGGAAATTGAATTGGCTCATTTTGGCACCGACATCGGTGTAGCTATCGATATACACGTCGGAACTAAAGCGCCAATATAGGCACTAGTATATTCGTCTATATGGGTGCTGGTATGTGCATCGGTATGAGCGTCGATATTTTTGATGCTCATACCAATGCCCATACCGATGCCCATATGGACGACACTAGGAGTACCGATGACCCACTACGAGTACCGTCGCTTATATCGATGACCATATCTACAAATTTTTTTTTGGGTAGACTGTGTTATCTTTTGCTACAGCAACATTACCATGATGTTGTTAGCAAAATACAATACACTCTGCCCAAAGAAAACCGAGTACATGTGATGTGTACTCTAATGAAAACCAAAACATGATTTCATATAGCAAAATATTGTCGACCACAAAAGAGATGAGCAAAATGAACCATGAATCATGTACAAAAAAGTTCTATATTCCATAAATGAAGCATGTACAAGAGTGTGGCAAAGCACTTCCATATAGAAATTGAATACAAAATGAGACAAAGCACTTCCATATAGGAACCGAATACAAAATGTGACAAAACACTTCCCTATAGGAACCAAATACAAAATTATGGTGCACCATTGCCACATATGAGTGTAATACAAAATTGTGGCAAAGCACTACCATACATATGCTCAAGGGGATCAAAACCTTTACACCTACAATCCTGCAACAAAGCATATGCGTAAAATGAGACAAATTGACATGATATTTATAAACGAAAACTAAAAATATGAAACCAAGCTATAAGTTTACCTCATCATAGATTCTCCCATGAAATGATCGCACTGCATCCCTCTAAGTCCTACAACAGTGCAGCCAATCCATGATGATATCCATAAGCTTCTTTGGTTTGCGTCAGAGGAGGACCCAATATATGACACAATACATTCATACACAACAACCTTCACATGCATGTTTTTCAAAGGACTGAAGTCTTGGCAAACCAATAACTATATTCTTCTTTTGCAAGTAAAGAAGATTTTTCAAGTTCAAATGACTAAATAAGCATGCCACAAGTCCATTTTAGCCATAGACAAATTATGTGTAAGAAAGGAATTTGAGGGAACTCTCTTATATGTATCCAAGAGATACAAGTCATTTCATAATTTCAATCATATCACAATAACATCACCATTTTCTAAATCATGAACCATATGTTTGTTATCAACAAATTGTACATGAAGAAGGGCATTAGGAATAGTAGGAACCAAAATCAAGTTTATCTTGATATCGGATACATACAATGCATTCTTGAGAGTAGCAATACCTCCATTTGTAGTTGTAAGCTAAATTTCTCCAACTCCAATAATAGGATAAGAAGCATTGTTTGCACATACATTTGCTCTCTTGGGCACATCTTTCAAAGATGAAAAAAATCTTTTGCATGAAGTGATATTCTTTGAAGCACCACTATTGAGAAATCAATTTGAATCAACATCATTCACAATCCTACATCTAGGATGTGATAATGAATCATATTGAAATGTAAAAACACAATCCAAAACATCTTGAGCAACATTAGCTTCATCATTATTTGCATTAGATGTATTCTCAACAATAGACGTGCCAGATTCTTTCTTCTTTACATGACGCTTGGCAAGCCTTCTAGTAATGTAGAAATGAGTGATGCATCAAGAATGACCTCATCAATGTTTTCAAGTTGCTTTTCAAATCCTTAATGCTTGTAACATATACATCCATTGAATCATTTTCAGCCATACATACATCTTCAAGTTGCTTTCTCAAGTAAGTAACGCATGCCTCATTGTGCATGGCATACAAAGAAGCAAGTGTATCCCAAGTTTGGCTTAAAGTACTACATGATTGGATGTGTAGAACAATTTGTTGCTTCACAAAAAGTCCAATCAATGCATGAGCTATAGCATCCTATCCATCTCATATAAGTTTCTCTTGCATAGGTGAAGGCATAGTCATCATACTTGAAGAAGATCCTGAATCTATGAGAAGAGACTATGTTGTAGAAGAGCTATCAGGTTGCTTGTCGATATCTGCCACTATGTTCCATAGTTACTTTGCAACAAGAACATGCTTCATCATGTAAGAACACATTGCATAGTTGGTGCCATCAAGCTTATCTTTAGCTTCAAACATGAAAAACAAGTCATTTTTGCTTTCCATTGCACCAAAGAAGTCCAAAGTAGCAAGATATGAACTTCAACAAAACCAAAATGCAAACTAAAATGTAGCTCAATTCTAACATTAATGGTGAATCTGATTGCACAATGCATAAATTAAATTCCCAAATAATGATGCAAATGCCCCAAATCTAATATCTAAAATGAGGCAAGCAAATTGCCTTAAAATCAGCAATATGCTTCTCATTAGGGCTAGTGAGTAGCATGTCATCAACATAGACAACAATGATTAGAAGCACATCATTTACATGCTAAACATATAAGGTGCTCTCAATTGGAGTGCTCTCAAAACCATGTGCAATCAAGAAGGCATGTATTTTTTCATACCAAGCATGTAGTGCTTGCTTCAAACCATATAATGCCTTTTTCAACCTGCACAATTCATTTTCATGCCCTTTCTACACAAAACCATGTGGCTGAAAAACATACACACCATTATGTAAGTCACCATGAAGAAATCTAATTTTAATATCCAACTGATGTACATTCCAACCATGATGAGCTTCAAGTGCACAGATGCTACAAATAGTGGTCTCATCAAATCAACGCTGCTTTCTTGAGCATAACCTTTTGCAATAAGCCTAGCCTTATACTTCTCAATTGTTCCATCAGGCTTAGACTTTAGCTTGTATCCCCACTTACTGTCAATCGCCTTCTTTCCAAGAGGCCAACCACATAAAGACGAGGTACCATTCTTCATAATAGCATCATATTCTGATTGCATAGCAGCCATCCAATTTTTTGAATTTTGTGCTTCACCAAAAGAAAGAGGCTCATTCTCATCACAACGCCTAGAGGTAGCCATAGCATAAATTTTCAAAAGAAGTACTATGAGAGCCTGAACAAGTATGATATGATAGCAGTGCCTCAAGTTTGCTATCTTGAAAAGTTTGCTCTAACCATTTAGGCATAGTGTTTGCCTCTTCTATATCTACATCAAAAATGGAATGATCAGCATCATCATGTAAAACCTATAAAGGTTGAGAAATTGCCTCATTTGGACCAGCATTAGACTGTCCACCTATTAAACAAGGCAGCAAAGTGTCATACACATCTTTGGAGCTAATTGATGTCTCCTCAATACTAAAAGTAATGGTTGAATAGCATCTTTCACAAAAACAAGATCACGGCTAACCAAAATGCATTTAGTCTGCGGATGATATAGATGATAGCCTTTGCTTTCAGCACAATACCCAACAAGAATATATTTCATTGCTTTGTCATCCAATTTCCTACATTGTTGTTTAGGCACTAATGCATATGCCAGATAACCAAAGACATGTAGGTGAGCAACAAATGACTTGCAACCATGCCAAGCCTCATATGGAGTGTGCTAGAAGCAATAATGACGTCGCCATTTGATAGATCATGAATTGTACATTTCACAACCAAGCCCATCTTGGTGAATGTTGAAATTGATAATAGATTTTTCTTGATCCTTGGCATAAATAAAGCATCCAACAATGTAAAAGAACTAACATGTCTGAATGATCTTACCAACTCCCATGACAAGATAAGAGGAGTTTTTGGTGCATGTGACAATATTCCTTGTAGGGGCAAGCTCAAGTGAAGTGAAGAAACTACACTACAAGGTAATATGTTTGATTGCCCCACTATCAAAGTACCAAACATCTTAGCCTACTATATACATACATTGTTCATGAGAAATTGGTTCATAACTGCAAACAGTAGTAAACTCCCATTCTTCATTCTGCACAAGATCGGCATACTCTAATTTGGGTATAGAGGTTGTTGATATATTTAGGTAGTGATGTGTGTGAATACACTAGGACTGCTGGGGCACTTTTTTCCCTCTTTAGGAGGTTTTTTTCCCCCGGCTTGTATATACGCCTATTGCCCTAATGGGCTACTTATCTTTGTACATTCTCTAGTAATACATTCAGTATTTGCCACCACCATCTTCACCGATAGTTAGAGCGCATTGGCAATTGTGAGGAACCCTATGTTCCATGCTCGCACTAAGCACATTGAGGTGCATTATCACTATGTCAGGGAGAGGTTCTCTGCTGGGGAGATCAGCTTGGCATATGTGCCCATGTAGGAGAACATTGCAGACCTTTTCACGAAGGCTCTGCCTAGGGAGAAGTTTGAAGCTTTCCGCAAAGCTTTGGGCTTACTTCCTTTTGTGAAGTGATTTCCACATAGCTTGGCACTTCCTTATACATGAGTGCCATCTCCTTGTTCACCGCATCACTCCCAAGGGGGATTTGTTGATATATTTAGGTAGTGATGTGCGTGAACACACTCGGACCGCCGGGTCACTTTTTTCCCTCTTTAGGAGGTTTTTCTCCCCCAGCTTGTATATATGCCTATTGCCCTAATGGGCTACTTATCTTTGTACATTCTCTAGTAATACATTCACTATTGTGTGTTGTGCTCCAAGCTTCTTCTTCTTCCTTGTGCTGTTCGCGTGCTTCCGTAGACGTCTAACTCCAATAGAGGCTTCTACAACAACCATTCCAACATCTTTTTTCTTTGCCTCTTTTGCAGCCAGTTTTGGACAACTATTTATGACAATCATTTCCCTTACATTACTTCCAAAACAGTTTCTACTTTTTTGTTTTCTTCTCATCTCGGTTATCCTTCTTTGATTATGCAGAATTAGCAGATTTTTGCTTACTAGTAGATGAGCTCCATTTACATTTTCCCTTCTAACCAACCAAGAAAGCTTGATTTGCAAGATGCATAATGGACATGTTCTGCCTTGACTGATCTTCCTACAATAGAACGAATGCTAACTTATCAAATGTTAGGGCATTTGGATTGCCATTCATCATCAATCAAAGAGTAGAAGCAAAACTTTGATATGAATCTAGAAGACTATTTAGAACAGTCTGCACAAGTGAAGTATCAGGCAAGACTTCATCAACAAAAATCAACTACTCCTTCAAATCTTTAATCTTTGTGAAAGAAATGTCCATGGAATCTCCTTCATTCATGTGTTGAGTCTCCAACTGTTTTCAGAGGCAAGCAACACGAGCCTCATTCCTTGATTGATATAAAGTGGTAAGTGTACCCCAAGCATCGTTTTCTTTTTTGCAAGAGTGAATGTGAGGAATAATGGCATGTCTGACAGATAAGGCTATCAATGCATGTGCCTGAGCATTTTTTCTAGCCCAATGAAGTTGCTTTGTAGTAGGTGCAACAAAAACTACAACACAAACAAGAGCATGACGAATATCACCATCTTCAATGCCATCTACATCAGCTTCAGTAACTATATTTGCAAGTGTAATAGGATGTTTTTCAACACCCTACATAATATTCCATAGTCTTTTTGCAACCAATACATGATGCATCATATGAGCCCATAATGGGTAATTGTACCATCCAACTTATCCTCAATAGCCAACATATGGAATACATCACTGCTTTCAACCATGGCCACTAGCTAAAATACCATGATGCAAAAAAAAAGATTGTATCTCAAAAAGTTGAATAGCACTACCATGTCAAGTTTTGCTAAGCCTAAAGCGGACTTTGAAGAGCTTATACTAGCAAACCAAAAAGACAAAAGTGCATGCAGAAAAAGACAAAATGACATGCAGATGGGGCTACAATAGTGCATTCTAAGGCCAAAACGAGCATAGATTGTAATTTTGACACCATACAACAAAGTTTTGAACTTCTAATCACGCTAAGCATGCTCACCAATTTTTATGTGATTCTAAGTCCATGACCAAAGGGGTGTCAATGATGCCCTAGATGAAGCGATGACTTGCTTTGATACCAATTGTTGGAGTTTGAGATCTATGAAAGCATGCAAACAACACAAGGAAGAAGAAGAAGTTTGGATCACAACACACAATATTGAATGTATTACCAAGAGAATGCACAAAGATAAGTGAACCTTTAGGGTTATGGGCATATATACAAGCCAAGGGGAAAAAACTCCCAAACAGGGGAAAAAGTGCTCGGCCAATCCTAGTCTATTCACACACATCACTACCTAAATATATCAATATGTTAGCATACATGATATGTCATTTATTAGTAGTATAAGGCTTGTGAAATATTGTACAAAATGTTGACATACATCCTCCTATACCTACAAATACAACAATAGTGGGTGATGTAGGTGGCATTGAAGATGATGATCTACAATTTCTTGGTCCTATTGCGATTCCTATTGCATCTACTATAGAGTAGCTTCATTGGGATGGTAGAGAAGCATAGGCACATGCATTGATAGCTTTCTCTATTACAAGTGTCATTATTCTTACATTCACTCATGCAAAATAACCAAAGATCTTGGGGATACTCTTACTACACTATATTAGGCAAGAAATGAGGCTTGTGTTGCCTATGCATATGACTGAAGGAGATCCAATGGACATTTTCTTGAACAAAAATCAAGGATTTGAAAGAGAAATTGAATTCTACCACTGAAATCTTTCAAGATAATTCACCTGTGCAGAATATTCTTAATTGAATTCCATATTCTTATTATATTTTTTCTTCTACTCTTTGTTTGATGATGAAAGGCAATTCAAATGCCTTAACTTTTAAGGATTTAGTCTTTTTTTTGTTATAGGAAGATCAATCTATACAAAATAGGTCAACCATGTGTGTTGCTAATCAAGCTTTCTTAGCTAGTAAAAAAAGGCAAATGTTAATGGAGCTCCTCTACTAGAAAGAGTTTTACAATCATTGTAAGGAAAATGATCATGTCATTAAAAGGTGTCCTAAAATGGTTATGAAAGACCCAAAGAAGAAATAGATTGGAATGGATGTTGTAGAGTCATATACACCTAAAAATAGACTACTAACCATTTTCAAAATGAAGAATGGTTGTTTACTACTCATTGCATCTATTACCCATGAGAACCCTTATGTATGTATTAGACTTGGATGTTTGGTACTTTGATAGTGGTGCAAACAAATAATTATCCGTGAAAACAAATAACTATCCCATACCACAATTTCTCCACTTCATTTGAGCTTACTCCTATATAGAATATTATAACATGTGCTAACAAATCTTATGATCCTATCATGGGGTTTGGAAAGATAATGCTTATTACTATTGACAACATTACATCACACTATCAAATGCCTTATATGTGCCAAGGATCAAGATAAATCTGTTATCAATTTCTACACTAGCCAAGATTGGCTTGATTGTCAAATGTGTTGATGATAGATGTACAATTTATGATCTCTTGAATGATGATGATGATATCATTCCTTTTGAAAATTTACTCGTGGGCTATATAAGTTCATAGATTATCAAAATTGAAGATGTGAGAATGTGAAGTTCATGATTCTTAGTTTACATCATATGCAAAACTTTGGCATGCACCAACCAATCATCTAAATGTTGCTAGATATCTTAATCTATAGAAACCTAATATGGTGTCTTCTTTTCCCAAACTTGAGGCCCCTTCTAAGAGTATCTCGAAGGGCTATATTTTGGGTAAAACATAGCTTTCTTCATTCCCCAAAGATGGTCCAATCAGAGGTGCACATAAATTGATGTCTACAGTGATGCATGTGGTCCTATGCAAACACCTTCATTTCGGAATTACCTATAGTTTGTGACTCTCATTGATGAATTTTCTAGGCATGCATGGTTTATCCATTAAAATCCATGTTTAAAGTGGTTTTGTGCTTTAAAAATTCATGATTATGGCAACAAATCTTTTAGCATGCAAATGCAATTCATCCCTTACTTTCATGTACCAAGGATACACCACTTAGCTCAAAGTATATGTATAATTCCTCTTTTCCACAAATGAATAGTCAAATCTTGCTCCTCGTGAGTTAATTTATCAGCCTTTATAGGTTTCAAATGACAATGTAGATCATTCTAAATTTTATGCAGATTTAAATGATGTGCTTATTGATGAGATATCTCACATAAAGGAGGAAAAAGCTATGCCTAAATTGTTGGTTTCTTTGTCATATCATACTAGTTCAAGTGCTCATAATGCTTCTTTTGCATCTGATTGTTATGCAATGGCTGCCTCTAGTTTATGTGATATGAATGAGCTTATTCCTTTTGATGATGCATTGAAGTCAAAAACTTGGATGGATACTATTCAATAAAAATACAATTCTATTATGAAGAATGGTACTTGGCCTTTATGTGATTTGGCTCCCTCAAAAATTGGCAAAAAATGGGTATACAAGCTAAAACGTAAGCCTGATGGAACAATTGATAGGTATAAGACTAGGCTTGCTACCAAAGGTTATGTTCAAGCTAAGGGCATTGATTTTGATGAGAGCCTTTATCCTAGATTCCAAAATGAAAAACGTTCATATCATTTGTGCACTTGTAGGTCATCATGGTTGGAATGTACATCAATTTGACATCAAAACTGCATTTTTGAATGGTGATTTACATGAAGAAATCTATGTACCTCTATGGTTTTTGTACAAAAATGGTATTAAAACAATGTGTGCATGTTGAGGATGACATTATATAGATTGACACAAGCACCACATGCTTGGTATGAAAAGATACATGTGTAGTTGCTAGCACATGGATTTGAGAACAATCTAGTAGAAAGCATCTTATATTTTAAGGGTGTGGATGATGTAGCTATATATCATTGATGTATATATTGATGATGTGTTGCTCACTGGTCCTCATGAGAATCATTTTCCTCAATTAAAGGCACATTTTCATGCCTCTTTGGAGATGTCGGATTTGAGGTATTTGCATCATTATTTGGGCATTAAGTATGTGCAAGTTGATGAAGCAATATCATTGTGGCAAAAAAAAAATGAAACATTGTTGCAATGTTTTGTCTCTGACGATTACAAATCTATTTCCATTCCCATGGAGATGGGTTTATGGTTGAGTCTTCATGATGCTAGAGATGCATTTGATGTTTTTCCCTATGAGAAACTTGTTGGATGCTTGACTTACTCACTCATAACATGGCATGATATTCAGTTTACTATCTCTCATCTGAGTGGGTTCATGCATATCCCATGTGTCAAACATTGGTGAGTAGTTTAATGCATCTTTTTCTAGCTGGGTGTTACTCATCCACTTGGAATGTTTTGTCCCAAGGGTGATCATTACCACCAAATTTACATTCTTTTTGTGACTCAAATTGGGTTGATTTCTATGAAAGTGTGTCCATAAGTGGTTTTTGCTTCATGTTTAGTAGCTCATGCATATCGTGGTTGACCAAGAAGCAACCTACTATGACCACTCCTAATTATGAGAATAAGTATATGCAAAATCTCATAGCTATTGTTGAGTGTGTGTGTGATTGAGATGCCTTTACTGACAATCAAAGTGCATTAGGAATTGTGAGGAACCTTGTGCTCCATGCTCACACAAAGCATATTCGGGTGCACCATTACTATGTCAAGGAGAGACTTAAGACATTAGTTTGGCTTATGTGCCCACAAAGGTTAATGTTGTAGAGCTTTCCACCAAGGCTCTACCTAGGAAGAAGTTGAAGCTTTTCACAAAGCTTTGGGCTCGCTTCCTTTCATGGATTGATTTCATTCCACATAGCTTGGCACTTCCTTATACATGAGTGCCAGCTCCTTGTTCACCACATCACTCTTAGGGGGGATGTGATGATTTTTGTTTTGGATGAGGCCTAATCTCCCTTCCTTGAATTAATAAAATAATGAAATATACATTGAATGGGAAAAGTGCCCTTTGGGATCCCATGCATCCCACAAAGTACGGGTGGTTTTGCTTGAAGGCATAATGAATTTGATGGTCCAAAACCAAAAGGAGACCTGAGCTTTGGTAGGAGACTAACTGTTTAAATCAAGCTACTGAGAAGGTTAATATTATTTTTGTTTAGATCGAGTTACTAAGAAGGTTAATTTTTTTTGTCTCCCTCATGAGTGACCCACTTACTTTTAATAGTGATTTTTTCCAAGAAACATCATATGGTGTTTGAAAGGTGGAGAATTTCAACAACTACATATTCTTGTACCTAACAAGCCTAGGGATTTTCCAATGGACCATTCTTTCAGATGGGCATCAAAGTTGATTGCATATCTTTCTTTCCTTATCTTCTCGAGTGTTTCCCCTATAATGACATTCCACAAGAAAAACGAGCATTCAATTGTTTCAACAAGTAACATTTGTTTCTATTTGGTTTTATTTTGTAAGCTCAAGATCATCATAAGGGATTTCCATACTGTGTAGCTTCTTGGGGAGGAGAAGAAGAAATGGCCTAGTCCTCTCTATCCCATAGGCAATGCTTGCACCACTGATGGGCCCCATGTATTTTATTTCTTTGGCATTGGTCCAGATTCCATGATGGAGGATTTGCCACGTAAGAACCGATTTTTTGTTCTCAACGAGAGGATGCCATAGGTCCCCACACTTATGTTTCCATCTGATGCTAGACCATTTCATGCATCACCTCTCGTTAAGGGAGATATGCAATTCAAGGTGCTTATAGATCCTCAACATTTTATCCAATTTATTACCATTGGTCCATCTTAACTCTTCAACCTATGGTGAGCCATTCCAAGAAGCATACCAATCTTTGAGTCATCCCAAGCATTGATTATGTGTCTAAGAACGCACCAATCATCATACTCAACTCTCCTACTAGGGTCAATGTACCCAAATCTTATCCATTGATCCCTCTCATTGTTCCATTTACTAATTCCATTTTTCCATAGCTTCTTTGCATTTTGGATGTTCTTCCAGTAAAGTTCCTTGATTCCCTTAATAAGAAACCAAATCTAATCGATCTGCCTAATCTAGGTTTCCCACTTCCAATCTTCATTAACCTTGATATATGGTTTTATCTTGTTCCAACTCTTTGATATAAAGGAAACAATGTTTGATCCTTTCAAAGTCATTGGATGTTGAGAAAACATCAACTTTAGAAGATCGAGATCCTTCCACCTAGGGATTCCCGTAAGCATAAGAGAAGATTTGTTTATAAGAATCCCTTTGGCCAATGAAGCATTTGTGTTGCACCATATTTTGATTGATCACTTGGCTACCAACTTAGCACCCATACCTCCCAGATCCTGAATGCCCAATCCACCATAGCCTTTGTGGTTAGCACACAAGGCCCACTTGATTTTGGGAATGTTGATCCTATTATGATCACCCATCCAAAGGAAATTTCTGCAAGTACTTTTAATCTTCACTAATTCTTTGTCTTTCATTCTCCAAATAGATAATAGATGACATGAGGAAGGGGTTGATCACCATTGCACGCCCCAACAAGTGGAGTTGCATGCCCTTCCAATAGGCAAATTTATCATGTAGTTTAAAGAGAACTCAGTTCCAATGTTGGCCCATAGAAACTTCAAAGCCCATGAGGATATTGAGGAGCTAGAAGATTTGTCCAATCTGAAGCTCTTTACATCCCTCGTTAAAAAAAATTGTGAAGGGGGCCCAAAACTGGCCTTGAAAGTAATTTTGGAGTGATTTATTTTAGAACTAGATGGAGCACTGAAAACATTTGAAAGCTACCAAAAGTTCTTGAGGCTATTAGGGTCATCATGAACAAAAGCATTCATATCATCTGCGAAGAGTCTCAAAAGCATATGGCTCTGGCTATGAGGTAGCCCAAGACCCAAGATCTCCAAAGATCTGCTCAAGATCTACCTAATTATTAACCAAGCAACTTAGACCATCTATGGTAATGGCGAAAAGGAGTGGAGCCAGAGGATAACCCTATCTAATAGAGAATCTTAACCTAATTCCTTGCGAGAGGTGACCATTGATATTAATACAAGCTGAGGCATTCCCCATTAGCAAAGAGATCATGTTGGTGAATTAAGAGCCAAGCAATATCTTTCAAGGATTGGACAATGAAGTTCCTCTCTAGACAATTGTATGCTTTGTCAAAATCGATCTTGAAGAAGAGGACATCTTGAGAAGATTCCTTAACAAATTCCAAGCATTCCCACACATCAATAATGGCCTTAAAGATGGATCTACTCTTTATGAAACCATTTTTATCCTCATTGATTCATGCACGCATATGGGAGGTCATGTGATTCGCAAGAGCCTTTGCTAAGATCTTATAGCTAGTTTGGAGCATAGTGATGGTTGTCCCATTTTCAATCCTATTTTTTGTTGTTTTTTTTGTGAATTAACTTAACACCCCATCATTGATAAATTTAGGAAGAGTATCAAATCGTAGGGCCTCCAGCCACATCAAAAGTAATTGTTCCACTAAGACACTCCTTAAAATCTTGAAGAACTCATTAGTGAGACTGTCCTACCCAAAATTTTACTACTAGGTAGAGCATCAATAACTTCAAAAAACTCTTTTTCCATAACAGGGAAGTCAAGAAGATGCACGATGTTTTGAGGAATTCGGTTTCATCTAATTCTAGAGATGGTAGCCATGCAATCCCATCTTTGAGAAGTGAGTGGAGAGGACACCCGTAGGGGTTGAGTGAAGTGCTTGTTAATTATCTCAATATTCTCTTTTGTACAAGTGCACTCGACTCCATTTTTATCTAATGTAGGGGACCTCTTCCCCTGGTTTCTTCTTCCTCAAGAGCTTACACATCTCTTTAGTCAATTTATCTACTTTCCCTACACACTGTTCTTTAAAATAAATCTATAGGCTCTTGTAATTTCCTCTTTGAATCTTAGTTTGCTTATAATTTTTTGGAGTATAGGTTGGAGGTGGGAATTTCCATTGTTTACTTACATCTGAAGCCAATGATACATATTTTCTCTTCTCATACATCGAATGTTAAGAATTTCTTTTTGGGCCTTGTAAAGGAGAACTTGGGATTGTATGATAGAGGGATCATATATCAATAACCAATGAACCATGTATGTGATAGGAAAGAGGGGTTTGGATCAATCATCCATGAGTTGGAAATAGGAGACTTGGATCAAGAAAACCAAGGAAGAAAGCCTATAACGCCTAAAGGTGAGCCGATCCTATCTAGAATCATAACACCAAAGTGGATTCTCCAAGAAAATAAAAGCATAAAACTCTTCATGAACACAGAGATGGATGAAGCATTTTGGAGGTTCAAGCTGGACAAGCATATTGAAGTGGACAAAATAATCATATATGAATACAAGGATCTTGATGTTCTAGGGAAGGTTATCTACTTAGATAACACTTTTGAAAGGAGGTTTGTAGTCACAAAACATAGTAGGCATGCCTACATGTAGAAGGGTGAACCAATTTTTCAAAAGAGTGACTAGAAGTGAGCTTTGTGCATATAACAAAAAGAGAGAGATATGGCTTGGACATAGAAAAAATAGAATGAGAAAGCCCTAGAATGCCTAGAAAACAAAGAGGCATTGAAGAATTCCCCCTATCAAGACCAAGAGAACATTCTAGAATTTTGAGACCAACTCAGCTAGTGAAGTCAATAGAAAATTACTTTGATGGCATAGGAGACCCATACGATCATGTAGCTGAATTCAAGCAGGTATTAAGAGTTGAATAAGTCAAGGATTTGTTCATGTAATATAATGCTTTTGGATTAGCCTTAAAGAGTACAACCCCAAGGATTCAGATTGTTCTACTAGCTTCACCTCCAAACCCTCAACCTCAATAGATGAATTAGTAGAATGAGTGGCTCGAAAGTTAAGAGTACCTAGTAGATAAGCCCTTAGAATGGTCTCAGTGAAACATTGTTACATTTGTGGAGGAGATCACATGACCAATGTATGACCCTTGATGGATCAAAATTTGGGAAAGCTTACTGCTTAGTATTACATCATTGAGAGAAAATATGCAACTCATACTACACAAGATTGTCCCTACAATAAACACATAGTTAGGCAAAAATACCAACATGCATATCAATAGCTTGGTAGATATCAAACTAGTACAAACCACACCCATACTATAGGCCACAACAACTATACTAGCCACATTATTAGGCATAAGGAAGACCTCAACCCATGTTAGGTCAGCAATCACCACCCCCTACCAATTTGATATTAGTCAAATATGTTGCGAGAGATGACAACGTAAATAGAGCCATAGTTCCAACATCCCCTATGATTTTACATAATGATCCTAATCATCAAAGTTTTGACTCTACTCATCTAGATAGCTCATTGGCTTACTCCATAGAATCACTCGAGCATAATGAGATCTATCAATATGAAACACCACCTCTAGAATGTAATTGGGAGCCTGAGTACTCCAATGTGATGAACATGAATCCAAACCCTAGGCCCCAATTGAGACACATAAAATCTGAAGCCCCTAGAGGACCATGCTATAGATGTCAAGGAGATCACTTCATATGTGATTGTCCACTTCCTCTGTTAGGCCAACCTCAACCCATAGTGATCCAAGGCTTTTGTCCTGATTGTGGAAAAGATCATCTCCTAAGAGATTGTCCAAAACCCTAGTCAACACCTAAAAGATTACACCAATCAACCTTATTGGCTTGGTAGTAGAACCTAATGGAAGTGTGAGTAATATCACCCTTGTACATGTGGTCACTAGAGCACAGGATCTACAAAAGGCCCTGAACATAGATAATGAAAAGAAGTCAAAGGCTAGTGAGTCAGAGAGAACAACTAAAAAGAGAACAACATCTTGGAAGGATAGACAAGAGAGAATGAAGAGACAATGGGTGAGGAAACTTAGAACTTGCATCTCGTATGCACTCTTAAACACCATTGCATCCATCCCACCACAACCTAGAGTAGGATCAATTCTAGCAGATCCTACTGTAGAAGACATGGACATGAGGTTCAAGGCCTATCACGCTCAACTTCAAGAAGGGACAAACATGACTAAGTTAGATAAATGCTATCCTCAATCGGATCTAGAGATTGAAAGGACTAAGATCTGTGCAAAAATGGTAGAACTAGCTTAGGGTATTGTTGTATAAGCAAGATCCTTTGATACTGGTTTTATCTTTGGAAACCCTTGGTTTTAATTAATGGTTTAGACCCTTGAAGTAGGAACCTATGTTCTGTTTTAACCCTTGGTAATTTATTTCAATTGAAGTCTCAATTGAAGGGTTTTTACCTTAGGAATAACTATCCTAATGTAAATTAATCTTAGCCATGGGAGAAGCTTCTCCTAAGTGACACCTTCATTCGTATGTGAAGGGAAGGCTTCAATTGAAATAGACACCATGTGCTTTACTTTGGAAAGTGTCCACATGAAGGATACTAAGAAGGACATATGGATGAATATCAATACATGCACCCCTTGGACCTTTGGTATAAATATGGGTGGAGTTGTTTGGGTGGATACGTACTCACTCACTCTCTTGGTGGATGTTATACTTTAGGAAGAAATCTTTCATAAATATGGTAATCAAAGCTTGGTTCTTTTTCAATTACAAGTACTTGTGGTAATCCTTGACTTTTTTGTAGGACTTCATCTTAAAGCTTGGAAACTTGGACATCTTTGTGGGATTTGTGAAGCTCTATGCCATTTAGTCATCTCTGGAATGGTGCTCACACACTATAGTGATTCATTGGATGTCATGCCCATATATAGATGCTGCAAAAAAGTGTTTTTGACCAACCACAAGTGTTGATAGAAGCTGCCCCAAGGTTTTTTCAAGAAGGTGTTACGGAGGCTTTATAGAACCTCCCCCCAAAGCTACCCCCAGCCACCATCATGGGCGACCAGAGCGCGCGGCTAGGAGAAGCACCCATGCTACCGACATTATCTAAAGGAGCTAGAGAGGAGTGTAGCTGATCAGAAT
Source organism: Ceratopteris richardii (assembly GCA_020310875.1). NCBI lineage: Eukaryota > Viridiplantae > Streptophyta > Polypodiopsida > Polypodiales > Pteridaceae > Ceratopteris > Ceratopteris richardii. Next base: position 35,344,306 of record CM035415.1, read on the forward strand.
CCATCTCTCCTCTTGGAGTTGTGATAATGGTGCATGAAGATCTTCTTCTAATACTAATCCTTCCAGTGGAGTCTTTGTAATGTGGGATAAATTCCTCGTCAAATGGATGCCCGCAAGCTATTTTCACTCTCTAACTTCTGCATAATTTTGATGATGGATCCCAAGAAGCTTAATGTGACTTAACAAAGCAATCACAGTACCGATTGAACTCCATTCAATTTGCTTTGGAGCACATCCTTGACCTAATCTATCCCAAGTTTTGGGTGTGAGAAGATGATTCCTTAAACTATGAGTGGAAGTTTAGTTCAATTTTATTCAAAGACGATACCCCTTCCAAAAGAAATTTCAAAGAAGGACTTCATTAACTTGGTGCCTACTCTTTTTCTCAATAAAAAAAAGAGTATGAAGTCTTTGAGCATTGTGGATGAAGGAAGGTCCATAAAACTTCAACTTTAATCATGAAGAAACAAGAGGAATAACGAATCCTCTAGAGCAGCCCAAGTTGATCTACTGTTGATATATTTAGGTAGTGATGTATGTGAACACACTAGGACCGTCGGGGCACTTTATCCCCTCTTTAGTAGGTTTTTTTCCCCCGGATTGTATATATGCTTATAACCCTAATGGATAAGATATCTTTGTACATTCTAGTGGTAATACATTCAATATTGTGTGTTGTGCTCTGAGCTTCTTCTTCTTCCTTGTGCTATTCATGTGCTTTCACAAAACTCAAACTCAAACAATTGGTATCAGAGCAGGTCATCGCTTCATCTAGGGTGTCGTTGACACCCCTCCAATCGCAGTCTCAGAATTTCATGAAATTTGGTGAGCATACTCATATATGAGCTCGTTTCGGCCTCAAACACACTATCACAATGCTTATGTAGGCAATTTCATCTTTTTGTGCCAAAGATATATACAGGTTTTGGTTCGCTTGTATAAGCACCTCAAAGTCTACTACAAGTTTAGCAAAACTTGAGAGGGTAGTTTTGTTCAACGTTTTGAAATACAATCATTTTTTTGTGTCAAGGTATTATAGTGAGTGCCCATGGCTGGAAGCAGTGATGTATTTCGTATGTTGGTTGTTGAGGATAATTTTGATGATACCAGTTACCCATTATGGGCTTATATGATGCATCATGTATTGGCTGCAAAAGGATTGTGGAATGTCATTCAAGGTATTGAAAAATGTCCTATTACACCTACAAATAGAGTTATTAAAGGTGATGCAGACGATGTTGAAGATGGTGATATTCTTCATGTTCTTGTTTGTGTTGCAACTCTTGCTGACCTACTACAGCACGAATTTGTTGGGATGGTAGAGATGCCCAGGCACATGCATTGATAGCCTTGTCTATCAAATGTGCCATTATTTCTCATATTCACTCTTGTAGAACAACTAAGGATGTTTGGGATACACTTACCAGTTTTTACCAAGCAAGGAATGAGGCTCTTGTTGCTTACCTCCGAAAACAGTTGGAGAGTGAGCACATGAACGAAGGAGATTCCATGGACATTTTTCTAACAAAGATCAAAGATTTGAAGGAACAGTTGATTTTTGTTGATGAACTCTTGCCTAAAAGTTCACTTGTGCAAACTATTCTAAATGGTCTTCCCAATTCATATCATAATTTTGCTTCTACTCTTTGATTGATGATGAAAGGAAATACAAATGCCTTAACTCTTAGTCTTTGTTCTATTGCAGGAACATCGTTCTAGGCAGAATACGTCCATTATGCATATTGTGGATCAAGCTTTCCTAGCTAGTGAGAAGGGCAAGGTAAATGGCTCACAGTGATGTTTATGGTCCTATGCAGACACCCTCTTTTGGAAACTATCTTTATTTTTTGAGTTTCATTGATGATTTTTCCAGACATGCATGGGTATATCCATTGAAAGCAAAGTCTGAAGTATTTATGTGCTTCAAACAGTTTCTAGTCTTGATTGAAAATCTGTCAACATGTAAAATGGGCACCCTCCATTCTAATCGAGGGGGGAGATATATGTCTTATGATTTTAATGCATTTTTGGCTAAACATGGGATAAAACATTAGTGTATAGTGCCATATACACCTCAACAAAATGGAGTTGTTGAACAGAAGAATAGGTTACTCATGGAGATGGCGAGGTCTATGGTCAAGAGTCAAGATCTACCACATAGTTTCTTGCTTGAGGCTATTATGTGTGCAATAGGTACTTATTAGGTATCCCACTAAAGCACTATAGTCTATCACTCCATATGAGGCTTGGCATGGTCACAAGCCATCCGTTGCTCACCTACATGTTTTTGGTTGTCTTGTATATGCATTAATGCATGAACAACAATGCAGGGAATTGGATGATAAAGCAATATAATGTGTTTTTGTTGGGTACAATTTTGAAAGCAAAGGCTATCATTTGTTAGCCGTGATCTTCTTAGCCGTGATCCATAGATAAACACATTTTGGTTAGCCGTGATCTTGTTTTTATGGAAGATGCTATTCAGCCATTAATTTCATGTACTAAGGAGACAACAGTTAGCTCCAAAGACATGTATGACACTTTGCTACCTCTTTTTACACGTGGACAATCTAGTGTTGGTCCTTATGGGGCAACTTCTCAGCCTTTATAGGTTTCATGTGATGATGCAAATCATTCCATTTCTAATGTAGATTTACATGATGCACTTGTTGATGAGAGAGCTGATATTAAGAAGACAAAACCTATGCCAAAATGACTAGTGCATAATTTGTGTGACATCAAATTAGATGCACCTCTATCATACCATACTTGTTCAAGCTCTCATAGTGCTTCTTGAATCGGATTGCTATGCTATGGCTACCTCTAGTCTTTGTGATGAGAATGAGCCTATTTCATTTGATGAAGCACAAAATTCAGAAAATTGGATGGTTGTTATGCTATCTGAATATGATGTTATAATGAAGAATGGTACCTGGTCTTTATGTGACTTGCCTCCTAGGAAGAAGGCCATTGGCACTAAGTTAGTATACAAGCTGAAGGGTAAGCCTCATGGAACAGTTGACACGTATAAGGATAGACTTGTTGCAAAGGGTTATGCTCAGGAAAGAGACATTGATTTTGATGAGACCTTTGCTCCTACTTGTCGAATTATTGAGGTTCGTAGCATTTGTGCACTTTCAACTCATCATGGTTGGAATGTACATTAGTTGGACATTAAAACTACATTTCTAAATGATGACTTGCATGAAGAAGTGTATGTTTTTCAGCTCCATGGCTCTGTGTAGAAAGGGAATGAAAACCAAGTGTGCAGGTTGAAAAAGGCATTATATGGTTTGAATCAAGCACCACATGCTTGTTATGAAATGATACATGCCTACCTCATTGCGCATGGTTTTGAGAATAGTCCAACTGGGAGCACCTTATATGTTAAGCATGCAAATGATGTGCTTTTGATCTTTGTTGTGTATGTTGATGACATGCTGCTCACTAGTCGTCATGAGAAGCATATTATTGATTTTAAGGGTGATCTTCATGCTTAATTTGATATGTCAGATTTGGGGCATTTGCATCATTATTTTCACACTCAGTTTAAGCAAGTTGATGGCGGGAGAGCTTTGTGTCAAACCAAATATATTGACACATTATAGCAGTGTTTTGGCCTTGAAGACTGCAAACTTATTGCCACTCCTATGGAGACAGGTTTACGATTGAGTCTTCATGATGCTCGAGATGCATTTGATGTTTTTCTCTATCAGCATGCTCTTGGATGCTTGATTTACTTATGCATCTTGGCCAGATATTCAGTTTGCTATCTCATAGATGAGCAGGTTTATGTATTTCCCAAGAGTCAAGCATTGGCAGGTGGTTAAGTGCATCTTTCGCTACTTGAGTGGTACCCGACTACTTGGATTGTTTTATCCCAAGGGGGAATCACTACTGCCAGATTTAAATGCTTTTTTTTTACTCTAACTATGCTGGTTACTATGACACTCGTGTGTCCACTAGTGGTTTTTGCTTCATGCTTGGTAGCTCATGCATATCTTGGTTGAGCAAGAAGCATCCTACTTCTAGTTGTGAGGCTGAGTATATGGTAGCTTTCATAGCAACTATTGAGTGTATGTGTGGCTCAGAGGCCTTATGGCTGATTTGGGTGTTGATCGCTCTTCTACCACCACCATCTTCATTGATAGTCAGAGCGCATTGGCAGTTGTTTACAAGGAACCCTGTGTTCCATGCTCACACTAAGCACGTTGAGGTGCACTATCATTATGTCAAGGAGAGGTTCTCTATTGGAGCGATGATTTTGGCATATTTTACCACATCGGAGAACATTGTAGACCTTTTCACAAAGCCTCTGCCCAGGGAGAAGTTTGAAGCTTTCCGCAAATATTTGGGCTTAATTCCTTTTGTGGATTGATTCCACATAACTTGGCACTTCCTTGTACATGAGTGCAAGCTCCTTGTTCATGGCATCACTCCTAGGGGGGATTTTTTGATATATTTAGGTAGTGATGTGTGTGAACATACTAGGACTATCGGGGCCCTTTTATCCCTCTTTAGGAGGTTTTTTCCCTCGGCTTGTATATATGCCTTCAACCCTAATGGGTAAGATATCTTTGTAAATTCTAGTGGTAATACATTCAGTATTGTGTGTTGTGCTCCAAGCTTCTTCTTCTTCTTCCTTGTGTAGTTCACATGCTTCCGAAGACCTCAAACTCCAACACTTAAAAATGGAAGCAATTTTCATAAATAATTGAGGAATTACTTTTTTTATTTCCATCTATTTTTCCTTTGATATTAGGAATGGAACTTTTAATTTTTAGTTAATTTCCAAAGTATTCAATGGGGGATTCTTATGCTTGCAATATGTTGTTACATATACCTAGACAAGAGGTAGATTATGTGCCGCAAGAAGGGGTTAGCTAGGTAGAATACACTTCGGATCTTCATGAAATAGAACAACAAGAAAGGCAAGAAGTGGATGTTTATAAAGAATTAAATGGATTGAATGAGAAGATGAATGATATCCAAGTGGATATGCTCATCATTAAGGAGATCCAAACTGATATGGGGACCCATCATACTTTGATTAATCAAGTAAAAGGGAAGATGGAACAAATTTTGGATACACTTTGTCCAAATTTATCCCTACCTACCCAAATGGTTTCCTTGTGCATTTGACCAAGGATCCCATCCTCGAGCAAAGGACCAGATGTTGCTTTACCAATCTATTATAACTTGTCTTTAAAAAATAAGACTAATGAAGTAACTATAAATCCTCCTCCTACTTCCATTAGGTCTAAGCTTCTTTTGTTTGTGAAAGACTTAAAACCCCCTCAATTCTCAGAGGAAGATAAAGACCAAAACAAGGATGGAGTCTTGAAATTTTTGGAAAAATGCCAAGTCTTAGAAATAATTTTGTGACTTGGACCTAATGCTTATAAACAAGGGATGAGCTTAAAAGAGGCTCAAAGAATCCATGAAACTTGGATCCAATTTGAGGAATTCTATAAAAAAACAATTCCTATGAGAAAATGAAGACGAGTGAAACTAGGAAGAATGGGACAAAGTCCTTCAACGAGGACATCCCCTCTCCTTGTACATTACTCATTACCGAGAAATAATGCTCAAACTTCAAAACCTGGATGATTTTCATAAAATTAGAGTGTTCATTGATGGTCTCAACAAGAAGATCAAACATCAAGTGAAGAGAAATGCTCCAAAAACCTTAGAAGATGCTATGAAGTTAGCACAAATCTACGAGGACCATGTTAAAATTGGAACACAACCACTTCATCTTGTGGTGGAAAATATAAACTTCAAAAGAAGTAAAAGAAAGTTAGGCTCTTTCAAAAAATAAGATTTTAAGACTCCTAGAATTTCATGGCCAAGACTTGACCCTGAGGTCTAGGAGAAAGCAAAAAATGAAAATGTTTGCTTTAAATTCCTAAACCCAAGACATCTTAGTAAGAACTATACTACAAGGGAGCAACAAAAAGCCACCTGAGAGTAGAAAGGGAAAGATAAGTTAGTAATCCGCTTAGTCCAAACTTTAAATCTTGAAAATATCAAAGTTTGCAAAAAAGTGGAGGTCCTTCATGAAGACTGCATGCATCAATGTTGTTTTTTTGACTGAATGTGGGTCCAAAATCAGTTTGGGCCTCATGATTTAGTCAAAATTCATGCCTACATAAGAAGGGAAAAGATGAGACTCGTGATAGATGACTTGACCACCCATAATTTCCTAAAGTACTCATTGGTGAAGAGATTAAAGTTACCCCAACAGAAGTCACCACATCAGTATGTAGGGCAAAGACAAAAGGTCTAGGATACTATGATTTTTTATCAAAAATAGAATTTCAAGGTTATAAAGATAAACTTGAACTCTAGATCGTGCACATGGAAAGAAGTTATGTGGTTTTGGGTAGTTATTGGCTTTAGGGTTTAGGAAAAAAACTTAAAAGAAGTTATCAACTGAACACTTTGGAATTCAATAAGAATGGATTCCATTACCTAATACAAGGAGAACATGATGTACCAAATACCCCCTTGATTTCAAGCATGGAATTAAAAAAACTTGTAAATACCCAAAAGGTGGAAGTTTTTATGATACTTCTAACCGATGTAAACAATGTTTATAATATGAATCTAGTTCCTTATGTCTCATCTCCATTATTTGAATATGAAAGGTTTAAATTTAAGTGTTTAATAAATAATTATTGAGATGTATTTCCAAAAGAACTTCCCCATGGCTTACCTCCTTCTTGTGGAAAAGTTGATCATGCTATAGAGTTGCTCTCAAGAACTAAGCCTTTATGTAAAACCCCCTACAGACTCCCATATTCCTAGCAAACTAAAGTAGAGAAACAACCAAAGGAATATCTAAATAAGGGATTCATTCAACCTAGTCATTCACCCTGGGTAGCACCCATTCTCTTAGTTAAGATAAAAGATGGATCAATGAGACTATGCGTTCACTATTGAGCCTTGAATAAAGTTACAATAATGAAGAAATATCCAATATTGCCCCGATTTGATGATTTAGTTTATCAACTAAGAGGGGGATAAGATATTTTCGAAACTTGATCTTCATTAAGGATATCATCAAATTAGGATTAGATCTGAAGATGTTCCTAAAACAACTTTCAAAAATAAATAAGGGCATTTTGAATTTTTTGTCATGCCTTTCAAACCAACAAATGCCTCAACTACATTCATGATGCTAATGAACACCATACAAAGCCCTTATTTGGGAAAGTTTGTAGTTGACTTTCTTGACGACATTCTTGTCTATAGTTAGCATGCAGCTTCTCACTTGGAACATCTGGAAAGAGTTTTCCAAGTTGTAAGAGAAAATAAATTGTTTTAAAAAGAAGATAAGTGTGAGTTCTTCTCAATAGAAATTAGATACTTGGACACATTATATCTAAGAAAGGTATCCATGTAGATCTTGAAAAGTTCCAAAATATTCCCAACTAGCCTCACCTTAAAACTATTAGAGAACTTCAAAGTTCTTCTAGGGTTAGCAGGATACTATAGAAAATTTGTGCCAAACTTTGCAAAAATCTCAATTCTTTTATTCAATAAATTAAAGAGAAAACCTAAAATTCTTAATTGGGAGAAAGAACAGGCTGAAAGTATGGGAAGACTTAACAAAGCCTTAACTTTGGCCACAATTCTATAGGTAGTAGATCCAAATGATCCCTTTGTAGTTGTTAGTGATGTAGCAATAGGAGTTGTCTTGAAACAAAATGACCGAGCAATTGCTTTTGAAAGTCAAAAGCTAAACCTAGCTCAAAGAAATGACTCTACCTATGAAATAGAGCTTTATGCGATTGTACATGCTCTAAAAAAGTGGAGACAGTACGTGTTTGGTGCCAAAATAACTATAGTTTTTTATCACGCAAGTATTAAGTGGTTTGCAAACCAATCTGAGCTATCAGGTAGAAAAAGCTAGATGCTCCAAAATGCCAAAATGTAGTGACAGACAAAGTAAGTAGAATGCCAATGTTAAATTCTCTAATTTCCATGCACATTTGTAATGACTTAGTAACATCAATGAAAGGCAAGTACCAAGAACATACAAGCTTTAAAGAAGCCTAGAAGAAGGTTTCAACTCAAAATATAAAACTTATCAAGTGAAGGTAGTATTCAAGGTGAGTATCTGTTATACAAGGACAAATTATGTGTCCCTTATGACCAAGAACTTAGAAGAAGACTTTTGTTTGAATGTCGTGATGCTCCTAGTGTCGCACATCTTGGAATCAACAAAACTTATGAATTACTCAAAAGACAATTTGATTGGCCAAGTGTACAAAAAGATGTACATAATTATGTACTTAGATGTACAAAGGTCCAAGTAAATAAAGCCGAAAAGTTCAAGATAGGAGGTTTGTTACATCCTTTGGAAATCCCCAATGGAAAATGGGAAAGCATTTCCATGGACTTTATTATAGGCTTGCCTCAAACCCAAAAATTCCATGATGTAGTTTGGTTCATAGTTGATCGATTCACCAAAATGGCTTGTTTCATACCTACTCCAGAACTAGCTAAAATGTTCATAGAACATCTCTACCGACTCTATGGTCTACCTCAATATATAGTATTTAATATAGATAGAAAATTTACTAGTCATTTTTGGAGAGCTATGTTCAGTAGGTTGGAAACCAAGCTAAACATGAGTACTATAGAACATCCATAGATGGATGGTCAAATGGAAAGGGTCAATCAAATACTTGAAGATATGTTACGAGCATATGTATCTTCCACCCAAACTGATTGGAAGAACTATCTAGGAGGACTATCTACCATTGGTAGAGTTTGCTTACAATAGTGCTAAGCACTTTGAAACTAAGTATAGTCCCTTCATGTTAATGTACGGGTTCCAGCCAAGAATGTCATAAGCAATTGGACTGCAAAATGAGAAGGTCCAAGCAGCTAAAGATTTGTTAGAAGACATGAACTTTAAGTTAAGAATAGCTAAGGAAAACCTGATGAAATCCTAGGATAGAGCTAAATCGTTTAACAACCCTAAAAAGTGAGATATTTCCTTTGAGGTTGGAGAACTAGCATATCTAAAAGTTCCAGAGAAATCTAAAACATTGAAATTAGGACCTTGTCCTAAACTCTCTCCAAGGTTTTGGTGAAGGTTCTTAAAAGAATAGGGACTTTGGCTTATGATTTAGAACTACTGTATGATTGTTTACTTCACTCATTGCTTCATGTAAGTATAATAGAAAGAAAATTGATTGAAAAAGACAATCTTATATCTTTAGATACCATAGTTCAACCAATTTTGCTTCATAACACCCATCATGGACCAGAAACGATACTATGCACTCAAGATAGAAAAAACTAGAAATCATCTATATAAAGAGTGCCTAGTTAAATGGAGGGATGGGACAAAAGAAATGCCACTTGGCAATGAGTAAGTTCTATAAACAAAATATTTCCCTATTTTCCAACTACAAATTAGAAATGGGGCAAAATCTTTTGAGAGTGAGTCCATGATCAACGAGTTCGATCATGGTGCACGGGGAATACTCCACATATTATACTAGTGCACATTTTTGGGGAATAAAATGTTAAACAGGGAAACAATGTTGTATAAGCCTTAGATTAGACCCTCGAATAGTGGTATTTATCTTTGAAAACCTTCTGTTTGAATTAATGAGTTAGACCCTTGAAGTAGGAACCAATGTTCTTGGTTTTAACACTTTATAATTTATTTCAGTTGAAGTCTCAATGAAGGGTTTTTACCTTATGAATAATTATCCTAAGGTAAAGGAACCTTAGTCTTGGGAGAAGCTTCTCCCAAGTTACACCTTGATTTGTATATGAAGGGAAGGCTTCAATTGAAATAGAAGCCATGTGCTTTGCTTTGGAAAGTGTCCACATGAAGGACACTTGGAAGGACACATGGATGAATATCAAGACATGCACCCCTTAGACCTTCGGCATAAATATGGGTGGAGTTGGTTGGGTGGATATGTACTCACTCACTCTCTTGGTGGATGCTATCCTCTAGGAAGAAAGATTTTGTAACAGGGTATGTTCAATGCAAGTCATCTTTTCAATCAAACAAAATCAATCAAATCACTGTGATATTTTGAAGGACCTTTGGAGAGATAACACTAGTTGATAGCTAAACCTAAAGCTTTAACTATACCAGAAGCTCAAAATAGTGGAAGTGAAAGGATAAGATTATCACCATAGGAAGCTTATGTTCCTAATTCTACAGATGATGGAGTTCCTTCCTCAATAAATTATTACTCCCAAGAGTTCTTAAGTGAAATACAAGAGGAGAAATGGGCCATGGAGAGTGAGGATCTTCCTCCTATCTAAGAAGTGGATGATCTTCATGATCAATTCCCTCATGACATTCGCTCAATCTATGGAGAGCAAGAAGACATGCAATTGAGTGCACAATTAGACTTTGAATCCAGTTCGTTGGAAGAATTGCCACACTTCATAGGCCCTTGGGAATCTACATCCAAGGGCTCCCATATTCATGGTTAGAAACAATGAATTTGTTCTACCCAAGAACAAGGATGTAGCTGAAAACACTAAAGTGCAATGTCATCTCACTTTAGAAGAGCTACAAAGAATCAAATCTGATTTATGGAAGCAAGTAGTAAACCAACCACCACCACCAAGTAGCTAATTCCCAATCTCAAGCAAGATCTCAAAAGATGCTACCAGAGATACCTATGGATAAAATAGGAGATATGGGTGAAGGAGAAGAAGGAAATACTTATCTCCCTATCACCTACTAGGGCTATACAATGAAAGCCATCCTAGATTCAGGAGTAGGAGATCCCATTGCCACCACTTCCCTATGGAAGCAATGGGGCTTCTAGAAGGAATATCTCTCACTACATGTGGTGTGGAGTTTGAACACACTAATTCCATGTGCAAGTTTGGAAAGAACCATGTCTATGAGAACATTTTAGGTAGAACATTCATGAGGCAATTGCAAATAGTGCAAGATTGAGGAACCAATTCCTTGTACTTACAACACTTAGAAGTAACTACCAAAGTCAATCTCAAAGACTATTCTCACATAGATGTACCACCCTTGAAGTGGAATACTATCCATAGGATGCTAGAAGAGAAAAATCAATGCATTCCATAGGACCCTATTCTTCATGGATGCATGAGGAGACAAATTTTTGTATGTGTAAAGTTGCAACAGAAGAGGAGAAGAGACTAGAATCAAGAATTATAGGTGCTATTGAAGACTATAGACCGATTCAAGCCCAGCCTATGCACCTATGGTATTCCCAGATGAAGAATTTGAACCCCATGGTTGGGCAGAAATCTTAGCGGCCATGGACGTAGGTATGAATGACAAACAATGGACCCCCCATTGTGAAGAAGATGGCTATGATATCTTGGTATGTTGAAAACTCTCATTTTTTAACCCATCATTGAGGAATGTGAGCCTAGTACATATGTACTAATGGAAGCTAGTGATGAGGATTCAGAATCCCTCATCATGGAACCCTTTTGTGCTTCAAAAGAAGAGTATCTTTATCTAATAGAAGTGAGGACTCAAGAACAATAAGAGCATAAGCAATATGTGACTCTAGCTACATAGGTAGATGTCAAGAAAGAAAAGAAGAAAAGAAATAAAAAAAATCCCCACACAAGAAGAGGAAGAATCCTTTTTCGAAGTGCCCAACAATTTCAAGAAGTATGAAACAAATGACATGAAAATTCTGGTTAGAATGCCTAAAAAAGAAGCTCTCATAGTAGAAGCATAAAATAATGAGCAGACTAAGAAAATTGTAGTAATGATCAAAGATGGACAAGAAAGATGTACCTACAAATCTAAGTGAAGAAGAAGAAAAAGAGTTGATTGACTTTTTGAGAGAATAATAGAGATTTGTTTGCTTGGAATAGGACTTGAAAGGAGTGGATTGAAACATATGTTCTCATAGGATCCCTATGAACATATAGGCCAAGTCAACAAAGTAGAAGCCTTATGCATACAATGATAATTATGCATCCAAGATCAAAGAAGAAATAGATGAATTGATAGAAGATCTATGCATTAACTTGAAGAAAGTTTATGCTGACTGTTGATGTCAACATGACAAAAGCTTGACAAACTAAGCTGCGGAATTTTGCCACATCACAACAAGCACTAAGCTAGAGTGATATTATAACACCTCTATAGTCATCAGTAGCTTAGCAATCTTCCTGAAACTGAAAACTTTATAACTGTATTTAATGAAATTTGAAGAATCACTTTATAGAAAACTTTGCCTTTTCTTCAGGCTTCAATTCTGATCTAATTTACTTCAATCTTTTCAATTCTTTGTTTGCTTACTGTTAGATCTTCTTCTCATCACTTAAATGTACCAAAACTGTGTTTTGACCTTACCAGAATATCACCAGAACTTCACTTGAATGTTACCGGACTGTCAATCTCACCATAATTGTATCCGAATGTTACCGGAATCAACTCCAATCTTGTTTGTAATTACTTCAAATGTGTATACATGAAGTAAGGAAATAATACCTCAGCTTCCTTTACTGAATGAACTCTTTCTGAAGTTTGAGGAAAAACTTCACCAGTTCTAGATACCTTTACGGTTAGACACTATATTGTGTGTACGTGTCCGTTTCACAAAACTCTTTTGATCAAGTTGTAGTTGAGACTACTGGCTTCAAGATGAGCTATCACTCATGAAAAACTTTACACTGTACTGGGAGATCTAACTTGCAAAAGTACCCTAAAACGTATACTGAGAAAATTGTAACTGTTAACTAACTTTCACAGTAACATGAAATCACTTAGATTTCTTCAGACAATAAAAAATTGCGCTCAGATCTTTCCACATGAACATGTGTTTTCTATTAGAGAAGATGTGTAAAAAATGGCTTGGCCTCTCTTTGCTCATAGCCATGAGAACTCTCCTATGCTGAGTAGTTTCTCCTTACCATCTCTCTCAGATGAATGCCCGACTGTTCAGGTTCTATTATTCATCTCTACATATGCACTATTGCATCTACTACGTCTATTTCGCACTCACACTCTCTAAATTCTCTCTTAGCTCTTCTATGGCTATCTTTTCTCACTCTCTTATATACAATTTTTATCCGAGATTCAAAACTTGTAATTTTGGAAGTTTCTGTGAACTATATTACAATCGTGAATTTGTCCCTTCACTAAGGCTTGATTTTCTGACTGCTTCGTTTCTTGCTTTTCTTCGTCTTTCTTCAACCTTCATACATCTTCAGGTCTTTATGTCTAATTAGTGAGTGAATCTCCAGCAGCTCCCCCTCAATCACTAATTGACATCTTCTGATCTTTCATATATTCTTCTTTTCTTTTATTCCTGCCATTTCTTTGAATCTGCTTGTCTTTACTCTGTCCAAGATCTTTGTCAAAATATCTGCAATCTGATCTTTTGTAGGAGTGAATACTATTTCAATCTCTTTCTCCATTACCTTTTCCCTCAGGAAATGATATTGAATCTCTATGTGTTTTGTTCTTGCATGAAATACTGGATTTGCTGCAAGATATAATGAGCTCATATTGTCTCCATGTATGATAGGCATACATTGATCAATACCCATGCTTTTGAACAAGGTCTGCATCCATATCACTTCTTTATCTGCTTCTACAAGTCCTCTATACTCAGCTTCAGTTGACGATAAAGCCACTGTATGTTGTTTCTTTGAACACCGGCTGACAAGCCTATCTCCTAGGTATATCATATACCCATGTGTTGACCTTCTGTCATCTTGACTTCCTACCCAGTTTGAATCACTGTATGATCTCAGTTTTATATATGATGTAAAGGGATAATATAATCCTTCCTTTATAGTTCTTTTGATATATCTAAGAACTCTTTGTCCTGCAAACCCAATGTTCATCTTTCGGACAATGCATAAACTGTGAGAGAACTCCTACTGCATAGCTAAGATCTGGTCTTGTTAGCGTAGCATAAATCAAACTTCCCACTAGAGATTGATATTTCCTCATATCTTTAAACTCTGCACCATCATTTTTGCTAAGTTTATGATTTACTTCAAGCGGTGTTGAAGCTTCTCTGCAATTCTCCATGTTAAACTTTTCAGTAAGTTTAGGAGATACCTTTCTTGTGAAACATATACACCATGATCTGTATATGTAACTTCCATTCCAAGAAAGTATGATAACTTTCCTAGATCACTGATCTTGAATTCTTTTTCAAGCAATCTCTTTACCTCCTTGATTCCTTCATCTGAGGTACCTATGATTATAATGTCATCTACATAAATACAAATGTAGATCATACCTTCATCTGTTCTCTTGATAAGTAGACTTGCATCTGCTTTTGAACTTTGGTATCCAAGTTCATTGAGATACTTTACAAGTCTATAATTCCAAGCTCTTGCAGCTTGCTTCAATCCAAAGAGTGCTCTTCTTAATCTGCAAACATGATTTGGGTAACTAGAACTTACAAACCCTTCAGGTTGTTCCATATAAACTTCATCTGATATATATATCCATTTAGAAATGCATTCTTTATATCCAACTGACTTAGCTTCCATCCTTTTGATGCTGCTATAGCAATCACTGTCTGTATGGTTGACATCTTTGCCACCGGTTTGAATGTCTCATCATGATCTATGCCATGCGTCTGAGCATAACCTTTTACTACCAATCTAGCTTTGTATCTGGCTATTCTTCCATCTGCAAGCTTCTTAACCTTGTAAACCCATTTATTTCCAATCACTTTCTTACCATTTGGTTTTGGAACAAGTTCCCAAGTCTTGTTCTCCTCAAGTGCATTGAACTCCTCTTTCATTGCTTCTTCCCATTTTTCCTTACCTTTTGCTTCACTGTAATTCTAAGGTTCTTCATCCTCCTTTACTAAGTAAGCATAGATTTTCTCAGTCAAATAAGAAGTATCATAGGAATACCTTGTTGGTTGTTTGCTTACTCTATTTGACCTTCTTGGTTCATACTCTTCATGTGTATCTGAATACACGTCTTCATCAAATCTCGGTCCATCTTCATTTCTGATAGTTAATTCGATCCTGGATGTAATTGCCTGCATATGATCTTCATCTCCATTCACCTACATATGTGATTTACCTTTTTCCATTATCTCTTCTTCAATTGTTTCATCATTATACTCTTTATCTGCATACCAGCTCTTTCCTTCATCAAATGTCACATCTCTCGAAACAATAATTGTTTGGTTAAAGGACTCCATAGTCTATAACCCATCTGTTTTTCATCATATCCGATGAACACATATTTTTCAGCTTTTGGTTCAAGCTTATGTCTAAGTTGTAATGGTACATAAGCATAAGCAACTGATCCAAACACTTTACGATGATCAAGTGTTGGTTTCTTACCCCACCAAGCTTCATAAGGGTTCATTCCATTTAAAGTTGTACACGGTAATCTATTTACCAGATATGTGGTTGTATTTACATCCTCAACCCAAAGATAATTTGGAAAATTCTTCTCTTTTAACATTGCTCTGGCAAACTCAACTAGAGTTCGGCTTCTCCTTTCTGCCACTCCATTTTGTTGTGGTGTATACCTGCAAGTTATTTCTCTTTTGATACTTGCATTCCACAGATAATCATTGAATTCGCGAGAAAAATATTCTCCTCCTCCATCAGACCTATTAAGGGCACATTTTCATTTATTGTTCTAAGGTTCATTTAGAGGGTGAGTTAGAGAATGAGTGGGAAGAGCCTTTAAGGCCACACCTTTGTATAAATATGGCTTTCCATTAATGCATACAGTCTCTCTTGTTTTCGTCGCCATTCATGGCTTTTGACGTGTTTCTTCTTTGTTAGTTATTTCTAGGTTTTCTTTAGGTTCTTGGAATGCGCACCTCTTTTGTATTTCTTTATATAAAGATTACAAACATCTTGTAACAACCTTTCGTACGTGCAGATTAGAACAAGATTCAGTTTTTACAACTGCCAATCCGGCGGCCGACTAACACTTGGCACGCACGGTGGACTCGAACCTGCAGGTTTACAAAAATTAGGGTTCATCTACAATGCCTTCTAAATACATCGATCGGGCTAATCTAAAAGTTAGTCGGCCACCGGATTGGCAATTGTAAAAACTGAATCTTGTTCTAATCTACACGTACGAAAGGTTGTTACAAGATGTTTGTAATCTTTATATAAATAAATGAAAAAGAGGCGCTCAGTGACGATCAGTGGAATCAGCACACTGTTTGTCTGGGTGACTAAGCAGAACGTTGTTGTGGTGTTGTTGAGCAATTCTGAGTGTATTATTCTTATTCTGTCTCGTTATCTACCGATACCTGTTGTGTTTTGTGAGTTTCATAGATGTTCAACAAGAGCACCAGATCGCTTGTCTGAACGAGTGATCCTACGGGGTTTTTTTGTTGCATTTGTTCTATTAATTATGCATATCGTGGTGTCACTCTTCTTGTAATGTGCCGTAACGTGTTGATGAAGTCTGTGTAGTTGCGGTAGTGTTTTGAAACTCTGATTCGTATTGTGTTGACTTCGGTGAAGGTTAATCAATCCAAAGTTATATGTGCACACATAATTATGCACTACCCTTATGAACAATACTTACAAACCAAAGTGCATGGTTAGACCATGGTATGGAATGCAAGAAAGGTTCATAACATATCCAAGACCAAGAGCAATGTAAGAGGCAAAGTGAAGTGCCTGGAACTTAATCCAAGGTTCACGAATACTACTCACATAACCCATGATCTTGCCCTCCTATATGCATACATGAAGTGCAAGGGTGGACCAATTACATCATTTCATGAATCAGGAAATATACAACATAGTCCCATGTAGAACATGTTTCATAGATGTGCAAAACAACATTCGTAATGCAAAGCTGTGCTTTTCATCCTTTGAAAAAATAGACTATATTTTCCATGTATACGGACTTAAAATGTGGCCAACATGATTTATGTCGTGGAAACTTCCCATCCGAATAAGGAATCAATAAACAGATATATGAAGAACGCAATTTCCTTCCAAAACTAGTGCAGCGCTCCAAAATGTAATCATAATGACAAGCAACACTAGTGGATTGTAATGTGATAATAACGCATCAATCAAGGAGCACAATGTTTATACAACGAACACATGCTCACAATTGCTCACAACGAACTATGTTCATAAATGAAAACATGCAAAAGTGACATGCACAAATTGTCACCGCAGAGTACCAAATTCATACAGATATGTTGTGAACGAATGTATTGTATATTAGTGATGTGCTGCTAGAGCGCTTCAAGAACGTCCAAGGATGCAGATCCAGTACCACCAAAGTTAGCACAACAAGTGATAAACTGGAGCATCACTCTGTGAGTTAGGCTGAAAACGTGATCGTGAAAAAGATGCGCAATACGGAAAGTTAACAATAGAGCGTAGGATAGAACCATAATAAGGTACGTTCGTAGCAGACCATAAGCATTAACATCAACAAAAAAGCATAAAATAAAACCCAAACCATAGAATGAGAACTGACCACAATTCGCTAAACCATTGGTTATAATAGATTGCCGCCTGCATACCGGAATGTGTTGAGCATATCTCGCAAATTGCCAGGTAATCTGCTTGTAAGCACAAAAGAGCACCGAAATCCACCCGACACTATGGCATTAGAAAAAACTACCGTCAGAACACCCCAAACGGTTGGTCAAAGTTAAACCACAGACAATCGGTCGGTCGATGCCTTTCAACAATTGATGTAAGTGCGGTCATCCATATCTCAAAGCATGCGCAGTGGGCTATGGAACTCTTGTAGCCGATAGGGGCGCGAAATCGCCGCAATTAGGATGATTGAATGAATGATTACGTACCCGTTAATGATTGCTGAAAGAATGAATGCACTACGAAGGCTTGTTAGCATTTTTCTGATGAAATGCGCAACTAGTTGGTGACCTACATTCGGGCCACTGCTGTACGTTGTACATTCCCCCTTGACTCTCTGACCGAGATCTGCGGAGCCAATGAGTGGAATGTCTTGCAAGCCCCGTTGCCAGTTTGTCACGAATCAGCAAGCAATTATAGCAATGATCCGTTAATCCTCGCGTAATTCATCGGACGCACCGTCGCCAATAGCGCGTTTTGCAGAGTGTGGCTTGTCAGAGCACGGAGGTACATCTGGGCAACAACTGCCAAGAGAGTCACCTTCATGTGTGTAGACATTGTCACCAAAGGGGGCACGGCTGCGCGTGGTCACCAATGTTAACAAGGAAGGGTGCGCCTCCCTGCAACAAGGAAAGAGAGGGAGAGAGAAAAACTTGTCGCCATAGCTACAACAGAACAGGAACGAACAAATCTGCACGTATTCCTAGGCGCACGGAATTCAAGAACAAGAAATACAAAAGAGGCGCGCATTCCGAGAACCTAAAGAAAACCTAGAAATAACTAACAAAGAAGAAACACGTCAAATGGTGACGAAAACAAGAGAGACTGTATTCATTAATGGAAAGCCATATTTATACAAAGGTGTGGCCTTAAAGGCTCTTCCCACTCATTCTCTAACTCACCCTCCAAATGAACCTTAGAACAATAAATGAAAATGTGCCCTTAACAGACCTTAGTCTTTTGAGTTTCTGTCCTGTAAGTCTTTCAGCATATGCATGAAAATGCTTGAAAGCTCCAAACACTTCTGACTTTTCTTTTAAAACATAAAGAGTTATCCATCTTGTTGCATCATCAATAAAAAGAACATAATACCTTGAGCCACTGATAGATCCTTCTTTTGTCGGTCCCCATACATGTGTATGTATGAGTTCTAGAAAACCATCGTGTTTGTAACCATTCTTCTGAAATGGTAACCTGTGTGCTTTTCCCATTTGACAAGCTTCACATTTGTGAATCATCTATTGATTTTTCATATTTGGTAGTCCTCGTACAAATTGTTTTTCCACCATAGTTTTGATTCCTTTTTCATTAAAATGTCCTAACCTCTTATGCTAGAGGTCTAATTCTGTAAATGTTTTATCACCATGTGTGATCAAAGCTTGACCAACATTCCCTTGCACTTTAAGAGTAAAGAGTCTACCTTCCTTTTTACCATGGACAATTTGATTGTATCCATTCTCTAGATCTTCAACAAATACTCCTTCACTTGTAAACCTTACTTGAAAACCTTTTTCTACTATCTGTCCCACGCTGATCAGATTCTTTGGGATTGTTGGAACATACAAAACATTTGTTAGTAGGTCAGCTCCATTCTTACACTTTACTTTTCCAATTGACCTTACATTAT
Source organism: Ceratopteris richardii (assembly GCA_020310875.1). Lineage (NCBI taxonomy): Eukaryota > Viridiplantae > Streptophyta > Polypodiopsida > Polypodiales > Pteridaceae > Ceratopteris > Ceratopteris richardii. The sequence continues at coordinate 35,363,510 of CM035415.1, forward strand.
GTTATGTGTTATCACCTGTTTGTACTGTATGGTTCGAAATACTGCCTTCCAGCTCTGATAATAATTCTATATTTCTTGAAAAATGATTTGAACAACCAGAGTCAATATAGAATACCTTGAGGTCTTCATTCTCTGACATGCTTATCAAATTCATCATCAACGTTGTATGATTGTCATTCTGCATATCATTCGCATAGTTGTAGTAGGTAGTGTTGTGAGATTGATTCTGTCCCCAACTTCTTGCTCCACCTCTACCATATCCGCCTCTTTGGATTTGTCTACCTCTTTGATATCTTCTGCTTCTGCCTCTGCTATTGTTATTCTGATTCTGACTTGATCTTTGAGAATTATGCCAGCAATCATGAGCCAAGTGATTGCTTAATCCACAGATCCAACAAGACTTCTTGTTGTTATCTTGATTACCTCTTCCTTTTGTATTACCTCTACTTTTACTTCTCGCATTACCTCTTCCTCTTGCATAATTTGCTTGAGTAGTCATCTCTTCTTCATCTTTTTCTTTTCCTTTGTCACCTTTCTTCTTACTCTTTGCGTACATAGCAGAAATATGTCCTTTATCTCCATCTGTCTTCAAATCTTTCTCAAATTTTAGCATTAGTCCAAGCAACTGATTTAAATCTGGTACAAAATGATTTAATGAAAGTTCAGTTGAGAGTACGAAAGGTTTCCACCTTTCATCTCCTCTCAATCCTGCAAGCAAATGTGCTATTAACCTGTGATCTTCGATATCCTCATCAATAGATCCAAGACTGTCTGCCAAGTCCTTCATATTAGTGACATAATCACTAATGCTTTGACTTTGCTTTTTCTTGAATGTTGTAAATTCTGACCATAAGCTAGCCTTCCTAGCTTTGGTAGTGTTTTGGAAATGATCTTCCAATGCACTCCATATGTCTTCCGCTTTCTCCAGACCTCTAATATGTGGTAGTAAATGATCTGTAATGGTATTGTAAATATACGCTCTTGCCGTTGCATCTTTCTTCTGCCACAACTTCAAAGCTTCTAGTTCTTCTTTCTTTGGTTGACTGTCATCTTCAAAAGTAGGCTTCTTTTCTTCTCCTGTTACATATATCATTAAGTCCGTACTCATAAGTAAGACTTCCATTCGGATTACCCATGTGGGATAATTATCTCTGTCCAATTTGTCAATAGAAATGTGATCTGCCATAATCTTCTTGTTTCTGTTACTGCCGGTGAGTATAACGTTCAAGGATTTTACCTTTTGTAAACCTTTACCTTTGAGAGTGACTTCGGAACGCTTCTTTGATTCTATTTGTTGTTGATCTCCTGAGCTTTCACCTTTCCAACAAAGAATTCTTCAACTTCTCTTGTATCTGCACTTCCGTTTACTCTTGAGAACCTTTCTGCTCTTCGGAACCGTTCTTGCTCTGATACCACTTGTTGATGTCAATGTGACAAAAGCTTGACAAACTAAGTTGCGGAATTTTTCCATGTCACAACAAGAACTAAGCTAGAGTGATATTAGAACACCTCTATAATCATCAGTAGCTTAGCAATCTTCCTGAAACTGAAAACTTTATAACTGTGTTTAATGAAATTTGAAGATTCACTTTACAGAAAACTTTGCCTTTTCTTTAGGCTTCAATTTTGATCTGATTTACTTTAGCCTTTTCAATTCTTTTTTTGCTTACTGTTAGATCTTCTTCTCATCACTTAAATGTACCAAAATTGTGTTTTGAACTTACTAGAATATCACCGGAACTTCATCGGAATGTTACTCGACTGTCACCGTAAGCTCACCGTAATTGTACCGGAATGTTACCAGAATCAACTCCAATCTTGTTTGTAATTACTTCAAATGTGTGTACATGAAGTAAGGAAATAATACCCGAGCTTCCTTTACTGAATGAACTCTTTCTGAAGTTTGAGGAAAAACTTCAACAGTTCTAGATACCTTTACGGTCAGACACTATACTGCGTGTACGTGTCCGTTTCACAAAACTCTTTTGATCAGGTTGTAGTTGAGACTACTGGCTTCAAGATGAGCTATCACTCATGAAAAAATTTACACTGTATGGGAGATCTAACTTGCAAAAGTTTCGCAAAACGTATACTGAGAAAATTGTAACTGTTAACTAACTTTCACAGTAACATGAAATCACTTAGATTTCTTCAGACAAGAAAAAATTGCGCTCAGATCTTTCCACATGAACATCTGTTTTCTATTAGAGAAGATGTGTGCAAAATGGCTTGGCCTCTCTTTGCTCATAGCCATGAGAACTCTCCTATGCTGAGTAGTTTCTCCTTACCATCTCTCTCAGATGAATGCCCGGCTGTTTAGGTTCTATTATTCATCTCGACATATGCACTATTGCATCTACTACGTCTATTTCGCACTCACGCTCTCTAAGTTCTCTCTTAGCTCTTCTATGGCTATCTTTTCTCACTCTCTTATATACAATTTTTATCCGAGATTCAAAACTCGTAATTCTGGAAGTTTCTGTGAACTATATTACATTCGTGAATTTGTCCCTTCACTAAGGCTTGATTTTCTAACTGCTTCGTTTCTGCTTTTCTTCGTCTTTGTTCAACCTTCATACATCTTCCGGTCTTTATGTCTAATTAGTGAGTGAATCTCCAACACTGACACCATATCTAATAGTTATCTGTTTCGTACCATTGAGTATTTATTAGAACAACTAGTGAGAAAGGAATTTTAAGGAAATATTGATCTTCCCATCGCATATGCAAGTAGGAAATTGAACATAGTAGAAGAAAATTATATGACCATGAAAAGAGAAGGACTATGCATGGTATATGCAATTAAGAAATTAAGACACTATTTTCTTGCAAATAAGTCTAAAAAACTTAACAGACCATCAGGTGCTAGTTTATTTGGTGAATAAGACTTGCAATACAGGAAACTTAGTGAGATGGTTCCTCTTACCAATGGAATACAATTTATAAGTAGTCATAAGGAAGGGTAAGACTCACCTTAGGGTAGACCCAAGACTCACCTCAAGAGAATCACCGCAAGGAGTGTCAAATGATCTTCCTTATGCTATCTTCCTTATGCTTATTTGTTCAACTTGTAAGTAGTTCCTAATTGGGCTAAAAAGCTAGTTCCTATTCTTACATTTGGACCTAAGAATCCAATGGTTAGGGCAAAGGACAAAGAGATTGTAAAGTCACAAAGATATCATCTACTTGCAAGTAGTACATATAAGTAGAATGATCAAGGAATCTTAGCTTGTTGTGTGGAAGAGGAAGACCATGATAAGTGGTTGCAATTAGCACATGGACATGCACTAGGGCTCTAAAAGAATTAGGTTTGTACTAGCCCACGATGGAAGTAGACGTCTATAAGATGTTCAAGGACTATCAAACTTGTATTAATAGACCACCTATTGAACATGCAACTTTGTATCATGTCATTAGTACTATAATGGAGTAGGTCTTTAGTTTACTTTCTGAGGACAAAGACATTCCCTCACGAGATGACTATGGCATGAAGAAGAATTCTAGAGCAGGAAGCTCAAGACCATACACTCATTGGAGATAATCTATATAAGCATGGATGAGATGGATGTCTAAGGTTGTGTGTACATGAAAGCGAGTACTTGAAGATCTTAGAAGTTGTACACTAGGGTGTTGTAGGAGGACATTTTGGATTTGACTAAGTAATCAAGTAAATCTTTTTTTTAGGTATTTGATGGCCCACTCTCCACATGGATGCACATAATTATGTGAAGATGTGTGGCACATGCCAGAGAACTCAATATTTAATTCACAAAGATGAGATGCCACTCAGACCCATGATGCGAGGATGTACATTACCAAAGTGGAGAATAGACGCCATAGGTCCTATTAATCCTCTAGCTAAGAGTTCACATGTTGAATACATCATTATAGGATTATCCTACCGAATGGATAGAATTAAAGATACTAGGAAGAATGATGCACAAACAACAGCAAAATTTTTGTGTGAGAATGTATTCACAAGATATGGGTTGCCTAGAGAGCTGGTTAGCGACCATGGAACCCACTTCTTGAATGAGATCATTGAATATCTTCTACAAGGTCTCATGGTCATTCATAAGAAGTCGATTTCCTATCACTGATAGGAACATGGACATGCCAAGAGCACAAATAAGATCATGTGTACTGTATTGACCAAGATTGTAAACAATAAACATTCTAATTGTGATAAACAACTTCATCATGTTGTTTGGGCCTATCGAGTTGCCTACAAAATGATACTCAATGCTACCCCCTTTCAGCTAGTCTTTGGCAAAATTTTTGTGCTTTCATTAGACTTCTTAATGCACACACTCAAGTTTACACAAGAACATCAATGGAAAGGCCACAAGGTATCCTCTAGGATCATCGATTTAGAGCATTTTGGAGAAACTAGACTAAGAGTAACAATAGACATATGTGTAGTAAATAAAAGACAAAAGGCTTACTTTGATGCACATGTGAAGGATAAGGGATTGAAAGCTAGTGATTTAGTTTTGGTGTACACATTGAAGAAACATGCATGAAAATTAGAGAAACATGGCTATGGACCCATGATCATCAATAGGATATCGACTAGCAGAGTAGTCCAATAAGCAAGCTGAAGATGCGTTGCCAAGCTACATTAGTGCTTGTTGAATCAAGCTCTATCAAGCGCCTTTGATAGAAGATATGATGAGATGACTCAACATGACTAAGAAACACATAGAGGAAGAGAGAAGCATAAGAGGATAAGCACACCTAGAAGCCTTAGAACATATTAAAAGAATGAAATTAAGAAGACAAGGCATATCAAAAATCCGTAATGATCTTTTCCACTCTAAATCCCATAGATATCACATGGAAATGTGATAGAATAAGAGGAACCCCTCTCCTAGAATTATTGATAGAAGACCATTCATTTCAATTGAGCAGGTTCAAGGTACCACATTCATGATGATTTGAGCTTTGATTGATTTAGGAGCAGCTACTAGTGCAATATGATATTCCTATCATCGGGACGTGAACTTGCAAATGAATCCTTTTGAGGCTTAGCTTGTAGGATTACGAGGTTTGGAAAACCCTTGCCTGGGTGAGGTGGAACTTCCTATCTCAATTCAGGATTTCCCTATGATGATGAAACTGCTAGTATGCCATGATAAATATCTCACTGAGTTTCTTATCTTGGGACAAGACTAGATCCATGTCATGTAGTCAACTTAAACCTAAGAACTAAAATTTTTCAAGTTTGGGTATGTGAACAACATCTCATAATAGAATTAGAAAATAGCATGGTCGCTAATCTAGGTCCCCCATAGTCTCTTAGTTCTTCTAAGACTTATCTCGAAGCAAAAGCTGGTGTATGTGTCCAAAGTGCTATGGTGCAGAAGAATTTGAAATTCAAAGAATGGGCTCAAGAGTGGGTGGAATCCATTCTATTCCAAAAATGGGCATGGTGGTAGTAGCTCAAACAAAGAGACACACTAAGCAGTAGCAGTATACTTCCATCAAGAAGACCAACCGAACCTTGAAGAAAATCAGTTCTAGGCATGAAGTAGATCTCGGTACAAAGGGGTGAGTAATCAATTGCTCCTTATGATCAAATCCATCGCCTAAGAAGTGTAGGTGAAAGCCAAGGAGATGAGCAATAGAACAATGAGGAAAATCATTTCCTCTAGAGTAGTCTATACTTGGGTACCAAAGCAGTCAATGAAGGTTGACCACAATAAGGCACAAATTTGGATGCCTAAGATCTGGATGCTAGATCAGATCTTTAGAGATGAGCTCTTAGGTTCTACTCGGTTATAATCCATCCCAACCCCCCAAAAATCTACACACAAAAGTGTTGTAGTTGAGTCATCATGTAAAGTTTTTTATGGAATAATGTGGAAATGGGCACTTAAAAAGTCCCATGACGAGGTTGATTCATCGTGTAGAGCCATTTACAAACCTAAAAGCCAATCTTGTAATCCAATAAGGTAGTTTTCGAAAGTCAATAAGAGTAATTTATCACTTGAGACAACCTTGTAATGTACTTGTGCATTGTTAGGAACATGTTGAGCTAATGCATTGCCCTAGTATGCATCTAGGCTTCACACTAATCAACATTCTCACTACACCACACACTTATGACTCACACAATCACTAACACATCACACAAGGGTGTAGGGAGACATATTGGTATTGTAAAGGGAACAAGGCCTCGCCATGTTTCTTAGACAATACTAATGCGTTCTTCTTAGTCTAAAAAATATAAAAAGAGCATCACTCATATTAGTACACCATGGATGAAGCATGAACTAGTTCATGACTCATGGACATCAACAACTTACCCGTTGAGGACCCTCCCATTGAGAGGCCAACACACTTCCGGCACTTGAGGGTTATACTAGTTAAACAACCTATAGGGGGACAAACAAAACAAGTGAATACACATTCACACGTGTTCAATGACTTAAATGGACCCCTTAGAGATGCTACACATATTTGGGAGTCCAAGTGTGAATTCAACAACATTTGGGGTAGATTTGAGTACTTCATTCATGACTTTGAGGAGGTCTAGAACATATTGGAGCCACAAGACATTTGGAAAAGAGTTTGGTTGGTAGAAGATTTTAATGAAGCGTTGCCCAAGATAGACAGATCAAAGATTTGAAGTAGTTGATTTATTTTGATGAAGTCTTGCTTGACACTTCATTTGTGTAGACTATTCTGAATGGTCTTTCAAATTCATACCAGCATTTTGCTTCTACTCTTTGATTGATTATGAAAGGCACTTAAATGCCTTAACATTTGAGGAGTTGGTCTCTGTTCTATTGTAGGAAGTCATTCTAGGCAAAACATGTCCATTATGCATTTGGCATATTAAGCTTTCCTAGCTATTCAGAAGGGCAAAGGTAAATGAAGCACATCTACTAATAAGTAGAAATCTGTGAATTCTACACAATCAAAGAAGGATGATAGAGATGAGAAGAAAAAAGTAGAAATTCTTTTGCCAATACTCTAAAGGAAATAATCGTGTCATAAAGAGTTGTCCAAAACTGGATGCAAAAGAGCCAAAGAAGAAAGAGGTTGGAATGGTGGTTGTAGAGTCCTCTACACCAAAACAGAGTCTGCTAATCTTGTGTAGAATGAAGAATGGGCATTTACTATTGTTTGTAGTTACAAACCATCTTCTCATGAACACTGTATGTCTCAAGCAGACCCATATGTTTGGTACTTTGATAGTGGGACAGCCAAAGATATTACCTCCCAGTGCAGTTTGTTCACTTCACTTGATCCTGCCCCTATAGGGAATACTATCACATGCACCAACAACTCTTCTTATCCTATCACTGGAGTTGGTAAGACCAGTCCAACTACTATTGATGGTAGTTCTTTTACATTTTCAGATGCTTTATTTGTGCTAGGGATGAAAAAAAATATGTTATATGTTTCAGCATTAGCCAAGATCAGCTTGGTTGTGAAATTTGTTGATGTCTGATGTATAGTTCATGATCTATCAAATGGTCATGTCATTATTGCTTCTTGCACTTTATGTCGTGGGTTGTATAAACTCATAGATTATGCAAAATATGTGAATGATTCAACATGTGTAGTTCAAGATTCATAGGTTATGTCAGATGCAAAGCTTTGGCATGCACACTTTGGTCATCTGAATTTTGCTAGTTTGTTATGCTTGTAGAAATCTAAAAATGGTGTCCTCTTTGCCCAAACTTGAGGCACCTGGTAAACATGTCTATGAAAGTTGTATTTTGGGCAAAACTTATCATTCCTCCTTCCCAAAAGATGGTTCAGTTCGAGTTACTTAGAAATTGTAGCTTGTTCACAGTGATGTTTGTGGTCCTATGTAGACACCGTTTTTTGAGAAGTACCTTTACTTCCTAAATTTCATTGATGATTTTTTTAGGCATGCATGGATGTATCCACTAAAAGAAAGCTCTGAAGTGTTTATGTGCTTCAAACGGTTTCTAGTTTTGGTTGAAAAACTATCAGCATGTAAAATGGGAACCCTCCATTTTGATCAAGGGGGGGAATATATGACTAATGCATTTTTGGCTGAACGTGGGATAGAACATCACTATACATTTCCATATACAAATCAACAAAATGGAGTTGCTAAAAGGAAGAACATGTCACTCATGGAGATGGTGAGATGTATAGCCAAAAGTTAGGCTTTACCACATAGTTTCTAGCTTGAGGTTGTTATGTGTGCAACATATGTACTTAAGAGGTGTCCCACTAAAGCATTGCACTCTATCACTCCATATGAGGCTTGGCATGGTTGCAAGACATCTGTTGCCCACCTATGTGTCTTTGTTTGTACATTAGTGCCTCAACAACATCCATTTCTGATGCAGATTTACATGATGCAAAGACTATGCCAAAAACGGATATAGAGGATGCAAAGTCTATGCCAAAATGGCTGGTGCAAACTTTGCAAGAAACAAAATTAGATACACCTCCGTCATATAATACTTGTTCAAGCTCTCATAGTGATTCTTTTACATCAGATTCTATGTTATGGCTGCCTCTAGTCTTTGTGGTGAGAATGATCCTGTTTTGTTTGATAGGTATAAGGCTATGTCAAACATTGATGCATAGGGATCATGAGGTTTTTCCATAGGGATCTTTCTACATATGTGAGGGACAAGGGCCAGCTAGCCAAGGTCCCCTGCTCAAGGGATACCCTAAGGTATTCAATAGTAATGGGAATAAGTGTTGCATGATGTACACATGGCAACACTAGAGTATTCTAGATCATTGCTATTTAGAATACAAGAGGGTATATATGGATGGGAGGAGAGTCACACACACATCATTCAAGTCTTTTCTTACAATTGATATCAAAGCAAAAGAGAACTTGCTTTTGGGCATGAGTTTTTTTGGGGGTGGTTTTGCATTTTGGATGGTGCATCATCGTCTTTGTGAAGTTTTTGGAAGCTTCTTGTCATCGGCTGCCATCAGTAGCAAAGATAAAAGGAGGTTTGGGGGAGCCCATAGGACCCCCCTTTTGAAGACTAGCCATGCAAACGCACCGTCAGATGCTGCCCGTGCATATTGCACCTGCCCGAAGGAGCCCTTAGTCGTCCATGAAGATCGTGCCTACACACATTTGTGCACATGGACGAGGAGAGAGAGAGAGAGAGAGAGAGCTTCCTCCCTTGAGAACTGAAGATATAGCTCTTCTTCTTCTTCATATATAGGCAACCATGTCAGGTTTGTTGTGGTACGTGGAATATTAGCCAAGCTCCATGTTGCTGGTGGGGTGAGAGAGGCGTTTACAGTGAAAAATTTGAGGTTTCTTTATGTTGCCATAGCTAAAAGCTCACCAAAGTAGTCAATTTAACCCATCTAGTTCCAGTATTTTTGCCATATCTTGGTCATCCAAGATCCAAATCCAAATATTTTTGTTGCTATGGATAGCTCTTTGAGAGTTCTTTCTAGAAAGTGGCCACTTTTTGTCTTACATATTAGCTATCTTCAGAGCTTGGAGTTTGATCTTTTGTTGTCATTGACCCTCTTTTGAGCATCATTTTGAAGCACCAACTATCGGGAGAGTTTTTGAAAGCTATTTGGATGGGGTGTGGACCATCTCTAGCACCTATACACACCTGCATATTATTGCTTAGGCCTCTAGATAAGTTTCTTTATCAATTAATATGCATTAGTACCTTCTTGTTTCTTCATACTGCATATAAAACATGCAATTTTGCATAGCAACTATAGTATACACATAGTAAGGACGTTGTCTAGTTTTGTGTGGTGCATGAATTCTTTACAGGGAAACGTAAGTATTTTCTTCTAGGTGCCATGAGAAAGAACAATAAATTTTTCAAGGTGTGTGATCCCCTTCACTCTATTTGTAGTTAGATTGTGCATGTCGGCACCATTATTGCGGAAATTGCTTATCAATTACTTGGTATAATTTTTTTTATTATGATGTGATGCTACCAAAATTTTTAGAATTTAGTATGCATATGCATTAAAGAATACAAAACATACTAAAAGTTTCATGTTTCACCATTTTTAGTTTGAGCAAAGGCTTGTGATTTGTTTCTTTTCCACTGCCACTTATTTAGGCATACATAGAGCGTACTATTTGAAAACACAAAAAAAAAATCTACAAAACAAAAAATCATAAATTGAACAAAACCTTTATCCTAGTATGGACTCAGGACCATCATCTCCTTCTAGGAGAGATACACTCATGGAAGAGCAACTTGCAGATCCCATTCAGACCATGAGTAAAAGGATTACCAATTTAGAGAGCGCACTCCACGATATCTTCAAACACGTGCATGGTTCTATGAAAGAGGGAGATGTGCCAGAGCCTGATTTGTTAGGGATGGACGTAGATGCTCTAGATGAGCGTCCACCTCCAGAAATCCCTAGAGATAGCATTTTATTCAGAGAGGCTAGATGGCAGCTTAAGGATCTTAAGCCGTCTAGATACCATGGCTCGACTAGTGTTAGGACTACTGATGTTGTTGAGCAGTGTCTCCGCAAGTGGGAGTAGTGCTTCTGCTTGTGCCATATCATGGATCATAGGCAGAAGATTTAGCAGACCATGTATAACCTTATGGACGTCACCCATAGGTGGTGGTGCAAAATTGAACAAGATAAGAAAGAGCCCATGAATTGGGACCAGTTCAAGATCTTGTTCTATAATAATTTTGTACCGCTTGATGAGAGGTCTAGAGCACTAGATACCTGGTTCTTCATATGTCAAAAGAATCAGATAGTTCAAGAGTACACAAATAAGTATAGAGAGGTGCTTCTTAAAGTACTTGATACTATCCTTGAGTTTCTCTAGGTCCACAAGTTCATCTTGGGACTTAGGGAAACCTCTGGTGAGGAAGGAGAGATGTCAATCCTTGGCACAGGCCACAGAGATAGCTTTAGTCTATGAGGATGGCCATAGTGGTGCAGGCTCCCAAGGTGAGGGGCCCTCATGGCCTAAGGTCAGTCGATCCTTCCAAACACCTACTCCTAGCTCAATCAGTGCACAAACTTGTAGAGAGGCTAAGTAGGTGCATATGATCAAGACAACTGCAGGAGGTAAAAGAAAAGTGTCTTTTCTGGCTGAGGAGCCTTATAATAAGTCGATACTTACCCCTCAACAAAAAGAGATGGCAATGAAAGAAGCGTTATGCTATGGGTGTTTAGGTCAGCAACTATTCAAGGACTATCCTAAGAAAAAGAAGATAGCAGCCAAAAAGTGTTTGTTCATAGGAAATAACAAAGAGTCTAAAGCATATAGATTGTGGGATCGTAAGGCAAGGAAGATTCTTGTCAGTTGAGATGTGGTGTTTGATGAATGAATACACCAAGTAGAAGATAAAGGTAAATATACTATCTCATCAATAAGAGAAATATCTCACCTTGTGCCTATCAAAAGACATGTTAAAATTGAGGAGGATGAAACGTCTGATAATGAAATATCCTCAATAAAAAGCTAACCAGTTATAGCTACACACTGTAAGTTGTTGGAGTTTGACGGTCTATGGAAGCACGCGAACAACACAAGGAAGAAGAAGAAGTTTGGAACACAACACACAATACTAAATGTATTACCACTAGAATGTACAAAGATAAGTAGCTTGTTAGGGCAATATGCATATATACAAGCCGGAGGAAAAAAACCTCCTAAAGGGGGACGTGTCCCGAAGGTCCTAGAGTATTCACACACATCACTACCTGAATATATCAACAAATCCCCCCTCGGAGTGAGGTAGTGAACAAGGAGCTGGCACTCATCTATAAGGAAGTGCCAATCTATGTGGAATCAATCCAAAAAAGGAAGTAAGCACAAAGCTTTGCGGAAATCTTCAAACTTCTCCCTAGGTAGAGCCTTCGCAAAAACATTTGCAATGTTCTCCTACGTGGGCACATATGCCAAGCTGATCTTCCCAGTAGAGAACCTCTCCTTGAAATAATGATAATTCACCTCAATGTGCTTAGTGCAAGCATAGAACACAAGGTTCCTCACAGTTGCCAATGCGCTCTGACTGTTAATGAAGATGGTGGCAGAAGATAAACCAACACCCAAATCAGCCATAAGTCATCTGAGCCACACACACTCAACAATCGTTGTGAAAGCTGCCCAATACTCAGCCTCACAACTGAAAGTGGCCACAGTAGGCTACTTCTTGCTCAACCAAGATATACATGAGCTACCAAGCATGAAGCAATAACCACTGGTGGACACGTGTCATAGCAACGAGCCCAATCACTGTCAAAAAAAGCATGCAAATATGGTGGTAGTGATCCCCCCTTGGGATAAAACAATCCAAGTAGCTGAGTACCACTCAAGTAGCGAAAGATGCGCTTAACTGCCTATCAATGCTTGAAACCTGGGCAATGCATAAACCTGCTCATCTGTGAGACTAAAAATTGAATATATGGCTGAGTAATGCATAAGTAAATCAAGCATCCAACAGCCTATTGATAGAGAACAGCATCAAATGCATCTCGAGCATCATGAAGACTCAATCGTAAACCTATCTCCATAGGAGTGGAAATAGGCTTACAGTCTTCAAGGCCATAACGCTACAATAATGTGTCAATTTATTTTTTGTTTGACACAAAGACATTCCACCATTAACTTGCATAACTTGAATGCCCAAATAATGATGCAAATGCCCCAAATCAGACATCTTAAATGAGGCATGTAAATCAGCCTTCAAATCAGCAATATGCTTCTCATGAAGACGAGTGAGCAGCATGTCATCAATATACACCACAATGATCAGAAGCACATCATTAGCACACTTAACATATAAGGTGTTTTCATTTGGACTCTTCTCCAAACCATGTCCAATCAGATAGGCATGTATCTTTTCATACCAAGCACGTGGTGCTTGCTTTAAACCATATAATTCCTTCTTTAACCTGCACACCTGGTTTTCATGCCCTTTCTGCACAAAGCCACGGGGCTGAAAAACATACACTTCTCCATGCAAATCACCATTCAAAAATATTGTTTTAATGTCAAACTGATGTGCATTCCAACCATGATGAGCTGCAAGTGCACAAATGCTACAAACAATAGTCATTTGTCAAGTGGGAGCAAAGGTTTCATCAAAATCAATGCCTCTTTCCTATGCATAACATTTGCAACTAGCCTTATGCCTGTCAACTATTCCATCAATTTTACGCTTCAGCTTGTATACCCACTTAGTGCCAATGGCCTTCTTGCCAGGAGGCAAGTCACATAAAGACTAGGTACCATTTTTCATGATAACATCACATTCAAATTGCATTGCACCCATCCAATGTTCAGAATTTTATGCTTCATCAAATGAAACAGGCTCAATCTCATCACAAAGACTAGAGGCAACCATAGCATAGCAATCTAATGCAAAAGAGGCACTATGAGAGCCTGAAGGAGTATGATCTGATAGAGGTGCATTTAATTTGCTGTCACACAAAGTCTACACCAACCATTTTGGCATAGTTTTTTCCTGCTGAATATCAGCTCTCTCATGAACAAGTGCATCATGTAAATCTGCATCAGAAATGGAATCATATGCATCATCACATGAAACCTGCAATGGCACAGAAGTTGCCTCATTAGGTCCAACACTAGACTGTCCACCTATAAAAAGAGCCGGCAAAGTATCATACAAGTCTTTGGAGCTAACAGATGTCTCCTTAGTACATGAAAGTAAGGGCTGAATAGCATCTTCCACAAAAACAACATCATGGCTAACCAGAATGCATTTAGTCTGTGGATGATACAGATGATAGCCTTTGCTTTCAGAACTGTACCCAACAAAAACACATTTTACTGCAATATCACCCATTTTTTTGTGATGTTGGTCAAGCACTAATGCATATGCCAAACAACCAAAAACACACAGATGAGCAACAGATGGCTCACAACCATGCCAAGCCTCATATGGAGTGATAGACTGTAGTGCTTTAGCGGGACTATTAAGTACATATGCTGCACACATGATAGCGTCAATCCAGAAACTATGTGGTAAAGCCTGACTCTTCACCATACACCTTGCCATTTCCATGAGTGACATGTTCTTCCATTCAACAACTCCATTCTGTTGAGGTTTATACGGCATTGTACATTGATGTTTTATCCCACATTCAACCAGAAACACATCAAAGTCAGAAGACATATATTCCCCCCCTCGATCAGAACGGAGGGTGCCCATTTTACATGCTAACAGATTTTCAGCCAAAACCAAAAACTATTTGAAGCACATAAACACTTTTGGACTTTGCTTTCAATGGATATACCCACGCATGCTTGGAAAAATCATCCATGAAAGTCAAAAAGTAAAGATAGTTCCCAAAAGAGGGTGTCTGCATAGGACCAGATACATCACTATGTACAAGCTGCAATTTTTTAGTAGCCCGAACTGAAATATCTTCTGGAAAGGAGGAATGCTGCATTTTGCCCAAAATACAGCCTTCAAAGACACATTTTTTGGGTTCCTCAATTTTGGGCAAAGAGGACACCATTTTTTATTTCTGCAAGCATAGCAAACTAGCAAAATTCTAATGACCAAAGCATGCATGCCAAAGCTATGCATCTAACATAGCCTGAGAATCATGAACTGCACATGCTGAATCATTCACACATCTTTCATAGCCTATGAGCTTATACAGCGCCTGACATAAAATGCGAGAAGAAATAATCACATCGCCATTTGACAGATCACGAATTGTACACCTGTCATCAATAAATTTCACAACCAAGCCAATCTTTGCTAAAGCTGAAACTGATAATAGATTCTTCTTGATCCCTGGCACAAATAAAGCATCTGACAAAGTGAAAGAACTACCATCATCAGTATTCAGAATGATCTTACCAACTCCCATGATAGGATAAGAGGAGTTATCGGTGCATGTGATTGTATTCCCTCTAGGGGCAGGCTCAAGTGAAGTGAAGAAACTATGCTATGAGGTAATATGTTTGGTTGCCCCACTATCAAAATACCAAGCATCTGAGTCTACTGAAGACATACACTGCTCATGAGAAGATGGGTCAAAATTGCAAACAATAGTAAACGCCCATTCTACACAAGATTAGCAGACTCTATTTTTGGTGTAGAGGCCTTTGCAACAACCATTCTGGCCTCTTTATTCTTTGCCTCTTTAGCAGCCATTTTTGGATAGCTTTTAATGACATGATCATTTGCTTTACAGTATTTGCAGAACAATTTTTGCTTTTCTGATTAGCCAGGAAAGCTTGATCTGCAACACACATAATGGATGTGTTTTTCCTAGACTGATCTTCCTGCAATATAACAAAAACTACTCTTCAAATGATAGGGCATTTGGATTGCCTTTCATCATCAAACGAAGAGTAGAAGCAAAACTCTGATATGAGTCAGGAAGAACATTCAGAACGGTCTACACAAGTGAGCTATCTGGTATAACTTCATCAATAGAAATCGATTGTTCCTTCAAATCCTTGATCTTTGTGAGAAAATTGTCCATAGAATCCCCTTCATTCATATGCTCACTCTCCAATTGTTTCCGGAGGTAAGCAACATGAGCCTCATTCCTAGCTTGGTACAATGTGGTAAGTGTATCCCAAGCATCCTTAGCTATCTTCCAAGAGCGAATGTGAGGAATAATGGCATGTTTGACAGATAAGGCTATCAATGCATGTGCCTGAGCATCTTTGCCATCCCAACGGATTTGCTTTGC
Organism: Ceratopteris richardii; assembly: GCA_020310875.1. Lineage (NCBI taxonomy): Eukaryota > Viridiplantae > Streptophyta > Polypodiopsida > Polypodiales > Pteridaceae > Ceratopteris > Ceratopteris richardii. The sequence goes on from CM035415.1 coordinate 35,379,164, forward strand.
AATAGGTGTAGCAAAAAGAGCAACACAAATAGGAATCTGCAGAATATCACCATCTTCGACACCATCTCCATCAGCTCCCATACCTGTATTTACAGTACCTGTATTCATCGGTGTAACAAGACATCTTTCAACACCCTGCACAATATTTCATAGTCCTTTTGCAACCAATACATGATGCATCATATAATCCCATAATGGGTAATTCGTACCATCCAACTTATCCTCAACAACCAACATACAAAATACATCATTGCTTTTAGCGATGGCCACTGACTAAAATACCCTCATGCAAAAAAATGATTGTATCTGAAAAAGTTGAACATAACTACCCTGACAAGTTCTGCCAAACTTGTAGAAGACTTTGAGATGCTTATGCTGGCGAACCAAAACTAGTATATAACTTTGGCACAAAAAGATGAACTAGCCTTCATAAGCACTGTGATAGTGCATTTGGAGGTCGAAACAAGCTCATAAACACCTTGAGTATGCTTACTAAATCTCGTGCAATTTTGAGATTCCAACCGGAGGGGTGTCGATGACACCCTAGATGAAGTGGCGACCTTCTCTGATACCAGTTGTTGGAGTTAGATGTCTGCGGAAGCACGCAAACAGCACAAGGAAGAGGAAGAAGCTTGGAGCACAACACACAATATTGAATGTATTACCACTAGAATGTACAAAGATAAGTAGCCCGTTAGGGCAATAGGCGTATATACAAGCAAGTGGAAAAAACCTCCGAAGGAGGGAAAAAAGTATCCGGGGGATCTTGGTGTGTTCACACACATCACTACCTAAATATATGAACATAAGCCAATACCAAAGTGGGCACAATAGCTCTTTGATTATCAAAATCCACACTTAGATGTACCAAAATCATCTTCGGTGGATTACACAGATCCAAGAGAATAGATGAGTAAAGAAGAGCCTCATAACAGATTGTTAACATGTCTCCAAAGGAAGATATCATGGGCTTAGTAAAGGAACCTACCACCATTGAAGAAGCCCTTGATGATCCAGGTTGGAGAGAAGCAATGCGATCTGATTCTGATAGTATACTAGAAAATGATACATGGCAGCTAATCCACTTGCTACCAAAGAGGATGGTAATCAATACTAAATGGATTTGGAGAGCTAAGTATAAAGCAGATGGCACATTAGAAAAGTAAAAGGCAAGATTGGTTGCACATGTTTTTTGATGAAGTGAATGTTTTAATGTTCAAGAAGTCTTCACATAAATGTCACACATGATAATTATTCAAACGATACTTGGAGTAGTTGCACAAAAGGCCTAGCCTATTTTTAAGATGGATGTTAAATCTGCATTTTTGAATGTTCATGTCAAGGAGAAGGTAAATGTATCTAACCCCCACATTTTGATATGCTCAATTCAAAAAATAAATTTTATAGGTTGAAGAAAGCTTTGTATTGCCTTAAGCAAGCACCATGAGCTTGGTACCAATGGATAGATAACTTTTTCAAAAATATGGGTTTTGAAAGAAGTACATCTCATGCTAATCTGTATGTAATGAAAAAAGATAGCAAGCTAGTTGTTGTTATTGCATATCTAGATGATCTTATCATTATAGGAGAGCATGAAGAACTCATCAGTCCAACTCAGATAAGCTTGAGAACTAAGTTTGAAATTACAGACTTAGGCCTAATCCATTTCTATCTAGGGATTGAAGTATGACAAAGAAAGGATGGCATTTTCATCACACAATAGAAGTATGCCAAAGAAATTCTTAAGGTTTTTGGAATGATGGGTTGCAAACCAACTGGCACACCTATGGAGGTAAATCATAAGTTATCTATGGATGTTAGCATGCCTCATGTAGATGCCAAGAAGTATAGGAACCTCATTGGAAGTATTATTTTTTTGTGTAGCATAAGACCAAACATGTGCTATGTTGTTGGATAATTAAGCAAGTTTTCGAACAAACCTAAGGAGAGTCATTTGAATATTGGAATGCAAATTTGAAGGTACATTGTAGGAACCTTGGATTTCAATATTCTTTATACCACAGGTGATACACTTCAAGGATATTGTGATTCAGATTGGGCTTGAGATTGTGATTCTAGAAAATCATTTTCTAGATATTGTTTCTTACTTGGTTTAGGAATATTCTCTTGGGTAAGTAGGAGATACCAACTTTTGCACTCTCCTCTACTAAAGTAGAGTACAAAGTAGCTTTCTTTCCCTCTTGTGAGGAAGTCTAATTAAGGAGAATTCTTGCAGATCTATGATTTCCATCACAAATGGTTACTATACTTAAATGTGATAATCAAAGTTATATGACCATTGCAAAGAAACTAGTATGTCATTCTCGTGACAAGCCTATATAAGTACAATAGCATTATTTTCAATAAGCTAATTGAAGATGAAATTATGGATCTAGAATATTTCTCAACAGAGGAGAATTATGTTGAGATATTCACCAACACACTTGGAAAAGAGAAGCTAAACAAGCATTTTCAACAAATGGGCATAGAACCCAAATCTACTTGATTTATCATTTGGTAAACATTATGGGGGGGGTGGAGGGTGTTAGTGTATGACCAATGTCTACTCCTCATGATTGTATGTACTAAAGCACATTTTGTAAGGCCCCAGTTATGCGGAAAATCTAAGTGTGCATTACCCAATTGGTGGGAATCCCAACTTGCATGTTAGATGAAGGTCAAATTGGACCATGTAAGGTATTGTAAGGAAATGGAGTTACCAGGGTCCCCAATTGCAGGGAAGAGCCATGATTTGGGGGTCCAATGGGGCCAACAAGCTTGCTGGCTGGGCGATCCCAAGGAATATTCCATGGAATATTCCCTATCAAGGTTAGAAATCATTCATATTTATTTGGTTGTTTGAGACGACATAAGCTGCATATGGGGATTACACAGGTAGTGGCTACCCATGTATAACCATCTATAGAAGGCCACGTCTCTCCATTAGCCTATATATACATGACCTCTACACTACCCTTGATATTGAATTGAGCCAGCATACCTCGACCTTGTAACTCTCTATCTAGAGTTGTCTAGATAACCATTTAAACTCCACCTTGACAGTGCACAAGTGGACAATGCCATCATCTTTGTACTTGTTGTTAGTGGCAATCTTTGGAAATTCTACGATATTTGTTATCTTCTCTCGTAGTGCTCTTGTGTTATCTTTCGTAACTACTTGCTTACATTTTTTTTCATGTGCAACTTTCTTTTGTTCTTATTATTTCTTTCGTAACTCCTCTCTCAGAAATCCTTCATGTTCTTTTGTATTGACAAGAACTTCTTGCAAAATTTGATCATAATTTCTTTTTTGCTTTATCGTCTTTATTTTTTGGACTCGCTTTAATTAGAAACTAACAAAAGAACATCTCCATAAAGATGGATTTTGACACGATGGGACTAATAGAGATCTTTTGAAATCTCACAAAATTGAGATGGTGTTAAAAATTTTAGGAATCTTTTTAACCTATTCCTAAAGGCGTAATCATTATCAAATATGTATTTGATGAATTTCATAGGGATCCAAAGTATGTGCGCACCCATAATACTAATTTTGAATCTTACTACACATTTTCACATGTGCTTTTGGACTTCCTTGAAAGCTTTGGAATGTAGACTAAGTGTTTTCTCAACATAAATGTGAACTTCAAAAATTGACATGTAATATTTGAAATCCAAACCCATTCATCACCAACATCTCACTCAATGTTGGTTTGATGGATGCAATTTATCTTTAATGTGTGTTTGGACATGTAGTAGACTACTCACAAGCTATTATAAAAATTTTGTAAAAGTGAAATGAAACCAAAACTGAGTAATTTTTATAGTTCACTACCTTTTAATCACTTAAAATTGAAAAAAAAAATCATTTGAAACATTACTCAACTATTCTTAATCGAATATTGTGGTTGCAAAACGCTGAATCAAATTGATGTGTTATATGATATTTTACGTGAATGTTTCATGGGGAACTCATTTAATTATCTAGATAAGAACTCTCATTTTTCTGTTGGAGTTAGACGTCTGCGGAAGCACGCGAACAACACAAGGAAGAAGCAGAAGCTTGGAGCACAACACACAATACTCAATGTATTACTAGAGAATGTACAAAGATAAGTAGCCCATTAGGGCAATAGGCGTATATACAAGCCGGGGGAAAAAACCTCCTAAAGAGGGAAAAAAGTGCCCCAGCGGTCCTAGTGTGTTCACACACATTACTACCTAAATATATCAACAAATCCCCCCTGGGAGTGATGCGGTGAACAAGGAGCTGGCACTCATGTATAAGGAAGTGCCAAGCTATGTGGAAATCACTCCACAAAAGGAAGTAAGCCCAAAGCTTTGCGGAAAGCTTCAAAGTTCTCCCTAGGCAGAGCCTTCGTGAAAAGGTCTGCTATGTTCTCCTACATGGGCACATATGCCAAGCTGATCTCCCCAGCAGAGAACCTCTCCCTGACATAGTGATAATGCACCTCAATGTGCTTAGTGCGAGCATGGAACACAGGGTTCCTCGCAACTACCAATGCGCTTTGACTGTCAGTGAAGATGGTGGTGGCAAAAGACTGGCCAACACCCAAATCAGCCATAAGGCACCTGAGCCACACACACTCAACAGTCGCTGTGAAAGCTGCCCTATACTCAACCTCACAACTGGAAGTGGCCACAATAGCCTGCTTCTTGCTCAACCAAGATATACATGAGCTACCAAGCATGAAGCAAAAACCACTAGTGGACACACGAGTGTCATAGCAACCAGCCCAATCTGAGTCAGAAAAAGCATGCAAATCTGGCGGTAGTGATCCCCCCTTGGGATAAAACAACCCAAGTAGCCGAGTACCACTCAAGTAGCGAAAGATGCGCTTAACCGCCTTCCAATGCGTGACTCTTGGGCAATGCATAAACCTGCTCATCTGTGAGACAGCAAACTGAATATCTGGCCGAGTAATGCATAAGTAAATCAAGCATCCAACATCCTACTGATAGAGAACAGCATCAAATGCATCTCCAGCATCATGAAGATTCAATCGTAAACCTGTCTCCATAGGAGTGGCAATAGGCTTACAGTCTTCAAGGCCAAAACGCTGCAATAATGTGTCAATATATTTTCTTTGACACAAAGCCATTCCACCATCAACTTGCATAAACTGAATGCCCAAATAGTGATGCAAATGCCCCAAATCAGACATCTCAAATGAGGCATGCAAATCAGCCTTGAAATCAACAATATGCTTCTCAATAGGACCAGTGAGCAGCATGTCATCAACATAGACAACAATGATCAGAAGCACATCATTAGCACGCTTAACATATAAGGTGCTTTCAGTTGGACTGTTTTCAAAACCATGTGGAACCAGATAGGCATGTATCTTCTCATACCAAGCACGTGGTGCTTGCTTTAAACCATATAATGCCTTCTTTAACCTGCACACCTGGTTTTCATGCCCTTTCTGCACAAAGCCACGGGGCTAAAAAACATACACTTCTTCATGCAAGTCACCATTCAGAAATGCTGTTTTAATGTCTAACTGATGTACATTCCAACCATGATGGGCTGCAAGTGCACAAATGCTCCCAACAGTAGTCATATGGCATGTAGGTGCAAAGGTCTCATCAAAATCAATGCCTCTTTCCTGTGCATAAACCTTTGTAACAAGCCTAGCCTTATACCTGTCAACTGTACCATCAGGTTTACGCTTCAGCTTGTATACCCACTTAGTGCCAATGGCCTTCTTGCCAGGAGGCAAGTCACATAAAGACCATGTACCATTCTTCATTATAGCATCATATTCAGATTGCATAGCAGCCATCCAATTTTCTGAATTCTGTGCTTCATCAAAAGAAACAGGCTCATTCTCATCACAGATCTAGACACAGCCATAGCATAGCAATCTGATGCAAAGGAGGCACTATGAGAGCCTGAATGAGTACGATATGATAAAGGTGCATCTAATTTGCTGTCACACAAAGTCTGCACCAACCATTTTGGCATAGTTTTTGCCTGCTCAATATCAACTCTCTCATCAACAAGTGCATCATGTAAATCTGCATCAGAAATGGAATGATCTGCATCATCATATGAAACTTGCAAAGGCTGAGAAGTTGCCTCATTAGGACGAGCACTAGACTGTCCACCTGTAAAAAGAGGCATCAAAGTATCATACATGTCTTTGGAGCTAACAGATGTCTCCTTAGTACATGAAAGCAATGGCTGAATAGCATCTTCCACAAAGACAGCATCACGGCTAACCAAAATGCGTTTAGTCTGTGGATGATACAGACGATAGCCTTTACTTTTAGAACTGTACCCAACAAAAATACATTTTACTGCCTTATCATCCAATTTTCTGCGATGTTGTTCAGGCACTAATGCATATGCCAAACAACCAAAAACATGCAGATGAGCAACAGATGGCTTGCGGTCATGCCAAGCCTCATATGGAGTGATAGACTGTAGCGCTTTAGTGGGACGCCTGTTAAGTAAATCTGTTGCACACATGACAGCCTCAACCCAGAAACTATGTGGTAAAGCTTGACTCTTGACCATACACCTCGCCATCTCCATGAGTGACCTGTTCTTCCGTTCAACAACTCCATTCTGTTGAGGTGTATATGGCACTGTACACTAGTGTTTTATCCCACGTTCAGCCAGAAATGTATTAAAATCAGAAGACATATATTCCCCCCCTCGATCAGAACGGAGGGTGCCCATTTTACATGCTGACAGATTTTCAGCCAAAACCAAAAACTGTTTGAAGCACAAAAACACTTTGGACTTTGCCTTCAATGGATATACCCATGCATGCCTGGAAAAATCATCAATGAAAGTCACGAAGTAAAGATAGTTACCAAAAGAAGGTGTCTGCATAGGACCACAAACATCACTATGTACAAGCTGCAATTTCTGCGTAGCCCGAACTGAACCATCTTTTGGGAAGGAGGAACGTTGCATTTTGCCCAAAATACAGCCTTCACATACATGTTTTCTAGGTGCCTCAAGCTTGGGCAAAGAAGACACCATATCAGATTTTTGTAGGCGTAGCAAACTAGCAAAATTTAGATGACCAAAGCATGCATGCCAAAGCTTTGCATCCGACATAGCTTGAGAATCATGAACTGCACATGCCGAATCATTCACAGATCTTTCATAGTCTATGAGCTTATACAGCCCACGACATAAAATGCCAGAAGCAATAATGACATCGCCATTTGACAGATCATGAACTGTACATCTGTCATCAACAAATTTCACAACCAAGCCAATCTTGGCTAATACAGAAACTCATAACAGATTCTTCTTGATTCCTGGCACAAATAAAGAATCTGATAAGGTGAAAGAACTACCATCAGTAGTAGTCAAAATAATCTTACCAACTCCCATAACAGGATAAGAGGAGTCGTTGGCACATGTGCAGTATTCCCTGTAGGGGCAGACTCGAGTGAAGAGAAGAAACTGCGCTGCGAGGTAATATGTTTGGTCGCCCCACTGTCAAAGTACCAAACATCTGAGTCCACTGCAGACATGCACTACTCTTGAGAAGATGGGTCAAAACTGTAGACAGTAGTAAACGCCCATTCTTCTTCCTGCACAAGATAAGCAGACTCTACTTTTGGTGTAGAGGCCTCTGCAACAACCATTCCAGCCTCTTTCTTCTTTGCCTCTTTTGCAGCCAGTTTTGGACATTTCTTTATGATATGATCATTGCCTTTACAGTACTTACAAAACAATTTCTGCTTTTCTGATTTCTTCTCATCTTTATCTTCCTTCTTCGAATATGGAGAATTAGCAGATTTCTGCTTACTAGTTGAAGAGCTCCATTTTCCTTTGCCCTTCTGACTAGCCAGAAAAGCTTGATCTGCAACTCGCATAATGGACCTGTTCTGCCTCGAGTGATCTTCGTGCAAGAGAACAGAGACTAACTCCTCAATTGATAGGGCATTTGGATTGCCTTTCATCATCAACCAAAGAGTAGAAGCAAAACTCTTATATGAATCAGGAAGACCATTTAGAACATTCTGCACAAGTGAGCTATCTGGTATAACCTCATCAGCAGAAATCAACTGTTCCTTCAAATCTTTGATCTTCGTTAGGAAACTGTCCATAGAATCACCTTCATTCATGTGCTCACTCTCCAACTGTTTTCGGAGGTAAGCAACACGAGCCTCATTCCTAGCTTGGTACAATGTGGTAAGTGTATCCCAAGCATCCTTAGCGGTTCTGCAAGAGCGAATGTGAGGAATAATGGCACGTTTGACAGACAAAGCTAGCAATGCATGAACCTGGGCATCTCTGCCATCCCATCGAATCTGCTCTACAGTAGGTGCAGCAGAAACAGCAGCACGAACAGGAATCTGCAGAATATCATCTTAGACACCATCTTCATCAGCTCTAGCACCTGTATTTGCAGTACCTGTCGTTACAGGTGTAATAGGACGTCTTTCAACACCCTGCACAATGTTCCACAATCCTTTTGCAACCAATACATGTCGCATCATATAAGCCCATAATGGGTAGTTGGTACTATCCAACTTATCCTCAACAGCCAACATACGGAATACATCACTGCTTTCAGCCATGGCCGGTGACTAAAATACCTTGATGCAGAAAATTGATTGTATCTCAAAAAGTTGAACGGAACTACCCAGACGAGTTCTGCTAAACCTGTAGCAGACTTCGAGACGCTTATACTAGCGAACAGAAATAGGTATATTCCTTTGGCACAAAAAGACGAAATAGCCTACACAAGCACTCTGATAGTGCGTTCAGAGGTCGAAACAAGCTCAGATCGCGATTTCGGCACCAGACAGCGAAGCTGTTTTGATCTCGAAAACACCCTGAGTATGCTCACCAAAATTCGTATGATTCTGAGATTGCAAACAGAGGAGTGTCGTGCCCTAGATGAAGCGACGACCTGCTCTGATACCAATTGTTGGAGTTAGACGTCTGCGGAAGCACGCGAACAACACAAGGAAGAAGCAGAAGCTTGGAGCACAACACACAATACTCAATGTATTACTAGAGAATGTACAAAGATAAGTAGCCCATTAGGGCAATAGGCGTATATACAAGCCAGGGGAAAAAACCTCCTAAAGAGGGAAAAAAGTGCCCTGGCGGTCCTAGTGTGTTCACACACATCACTACCTAAATATATCAACATTTTCTTGTGTATAGTTATGCTCTTTCAAAGTGAATTCAAAGTTATTGAAAGAGAATTCAAAGTTTTCTCCATGAAAATATCATTAGCATGTATTCCCTAAATTTCTGATGGACTAATCATCTTACACAATGAGCTCATGCAATTTGTCATCCTCTTCACATATGTGACCATCTATTTGTTGTGGGACACATCTACAAGCATCGAATGACTTTGCAACCTACATTGGACAACCAATAATCTCTATATAAGAAGTTATTTTATACTCGTTACTTATCAAGGTGATAAGGATCTACACTCGTACAAAACCTCTACAACAAGTTGATACGGATTTACACTCAGAAAAATTTTCTTGTCTTCATGCATCATAATGAACTCCCATAAATGCTTCTAGAGGCTCCCATTTATAGGACTTTTATGAGAAAAGGTTTGCCAAATGATTTGAAACACTTTGATTGTTAAGGATTTTGGAATCTAGTAAAATGACATGGCACTTAGAGTAAGATGGATAGCTTGCCATTATATTTTCAATGGGTTTTAGTTGTGGTGCCTCGTATTTATGTTGAACATTCAATGCTTCCCTCTATGCCTCTTCCAGCCAAAGTCTTTGGTTGAAATTCTTTATTAAAACTTTGTGAGCTTCTCTTATGTTGGGGCTTTGGTTGAAATTCTTTATTAAAACTTTGTGAGCTTCTCTTATGTTGGGTATCACTGTAATACAAAGATCTCTCTTGGAGACTTTGGTTGTCTAACTTCCGTTCTCTTGCAAATATGTCATGTGGAAAGACTCAATGTTGGACCTTCACTTTCTCTGGTATGATGTAGAATTTTAAGTATGATGCACACCTTCAACTCTATAGATATATAATACAAACAAAGGAAACTCTTAGAATCTCGCTTAGCTGAGAATGAGATCTAAGCCAAATGATAAAGTAGATTTTCATATCTAGATTCTACATTAGTAAAGAAGTCAATCTAAACCAAACGCCCAAGAGATCAAAGTTTGCAACAAAACAGGTATTATTAACATAAGAGAATGGTTATAAAAGAGCTCTCAAAAGTAGAGGGAAAATAAAATATGAGAAAAAGATGGAGAAGAGTGAAAAACTCATAGGCAAGTTACGCGAGGGAAAAGTGCTCAAGGGGCTTCTCAAGAGGTCGGGGATCTAAAGGCATTCTAACCCAACTTTGTGACAAATGTGTTGAAAAGTTACTTAGAAGCTTTTAGTGCATCTAACTTTCAAAAGGTCAACCTCTTTGGAAAAGAATTTAAAAATGACTTAAAATCAAATTTTCATGAATTAAATGCATGGAATATCCTTTGTCTTTACCTTTAAGCGGGTTCCTTCAAGAGTTAACAAACTCAACACTTTTTTTTGAGGTGGAAGCATCCTATTGGTTCTCGTGCCAAGTATTGTTTCAATTTGGTAGAAAATACATTGATCTCTAAGACCCTTTACTTTTTAGAATACTTGGATGTTTGTAGTTCTTTGATCTCTCCCTTGAGTTGTTCTAACTCTTCCACTTCTAGATTCTTAAAAAAATCCTTCTCTTTTTATTAATTCGATGCTTCTATCTATTTTCGTAACTTTGTGATTGGATTTTTCTTGTTTTGTTGTGGTTTGCTCACCTTACTAGACTCTAGCTCTCTCAATTGGATTGGTAGAAGCTTTGAAATAATGGAAAGTAGCATCCAATCTTAGAAAATGCTCAGTTTTTTTGTCAATCACTCGAATTCCATGAGAGTCTCACCACTATGAAAACAATTCCGGAGTAGTTACACCTCCAAGATCTTCAAATAGAACTTACAACATTGAACTTACCAGCCAACTAATTATCCTGACAATATCCATCCTCCCAACTCACTCTCACATGCTTGATTTTTTGGAGCCATTAATGTAAAACCATCCTTCATCAATTCTTTTGTTTTCTCAACAATTTTTTCATCACACCTCCAAGAAGGACAATTGCTTCCCTCAACGGTATGTCTGCTGCACCTTGAACAATCATCCAAATGACTCTGAGATTATCCCTTATATCATCGCATTGCAGAGCATGGGAGCTTATAGAGAGGTCATCCAAATCATTGATTGATCGACATAACTCCATCTTGTATCAACTTCTTCATTTGTAGGACATTGCCTCTCTAGATATTCCCTTCCATATTCTCTACTTATGGCACCACCTCAATTCCCTCATCATGCATGCTACTCCATTGTTCACAAAACCTCATTTTGTGTTTTGAAGAATTTTTCTATTGATATATTTCAGTATTGATGTGTGTGAACACACTTAAGATTGTCGGGGCACTTTTTTCCCTCTTTAGGAGGTTTTTTTCCCCTAATTGTATATACACATATAACCTCAATGGATCACTTATATTTTTACATTCACTTGGTAATACATTCAGTATTGTGTGTTCCACTCCAAGCTTTTTCTTCTTCCTTGTGTTTTTCGTGTGTTTTCATAGACCTTAAACTCCAACAACTAGTATAAAAAATGATCACCGCTTCATCTAGGGCATCGTCAAAACCCCTTTAGTGATAGTCTCAACATTGCACAAAAATTGGTGAGCAAACTCAGGCTGAGTTGGAGTTCAAAACAACTTCACTATGTGGTCTCAAAATTTCAATCGAAGCTCGTTTCCGCCTTAGAATGTAGTATTGCACTACTTGTGTAGGGAATTTTGTCCTTTTTTGATAAATATATATACAAATTTTGGTTTATCAGTACAAGCATTCAAAGTTTGGTACACGTTTATTAGAGCTAGATAGGGTAATTCTGTTCAATTTTTTGAGATATAATCATTTTTTTGCATGAGGGTATTTTAGTTAGTGGCCATGGCAAAAAGAAATGATGTATTCCATATGTTGGTTGTTGAGGACAAGATGGATGGTACCAGTTACCCATTCTGGGCATATATGATGTGTCATGTATTGGTGGTAAAAGGACTATGGAATATTGTGCAAGGTGTTGAAAAACAACCTATTGAAGGTGATGTAAATGGCATTGAAGATGATGATCTTCAAATTCCTATTCATATTGCAGTTCCTGTTGCGCCTGTTAGATATGGTCAATACTCCACCCTCATGTGACCACAAATGATCCATGGTGCTCTAAGTTGTAAGGCCCCCATTATGAGGAGAATCCATTATGAGAGCCCGAACATTTGTGGAACCCTAACTTCCAAGTTAGATGAGGTCTATGTGTGACCCTTGATGGTTGTAGATTATCTTTGTGAGCCTAGCCATTAGATTAGGTAGGGCATAAACTTCCAGGCCATTGGGTTGCCATTTAAGGTGAAAATAAAGGCCCTATGGCATCGCGTGGTTTCCCCATAGAACCTTAATGGGGGGAGTGCAGAGGGGGGCTTGCCCCCTTCTACGGGGCCCGAGGGGCCTATCCCCCTAGCCGGTAGGGCTGAGACGGTAGGACTTCTGGTCGTGGAGATATTGTTAGATCATATATTTTACCGACTATTTTGTATCTCCCCACTACGTTTATCTATACTGAAACATCTTGTAAAATCTATATAAGCACGGCCTAGGTTGAGCTTTACATAGCATTGCGCACTAGTAAGCCCTTCAACTAGAGTCTGTCTAGATCGCCATCTAAGCTCCATAGTGGTAGCGCACGGGTGGACAACACCATCATTGTAACTGCATTACGCTCTGCAATCTGACAATTTGAGTTCTCTATCTCTCAGTCTGCATCTATCTTTGTCTGTTTTTTTCTCTCAACTCTGTCTACAGGACTATTCCACTGTGCTGTTATTTTTCTTACATGGTATCATTGCTCAAGAGGCTCTGGGTGATGCAGAAGTAGAAACGCAAAGGTTGCAGAGGTTTGAATGACAAAAGAGAGAAGATGTCAAGCGGTGCCTCATCATCTACGACTGGGGGTCAAGGTCGTTCATCAACAGGAGTAGGTGGTGCACAAGCAGGAGCAGCAATGATGCCGGTCATCCCAACATTGCAGATACGGCCACCAGCCTTCACACAAGGTAAACTTGATGGTATGAACTACACCCTATGGAAGTTTAAAATCACTTCTATCCTTGATTCATATGAGCTTTTGGAGATTGTTCTTGGCACTGATCATTAGCCCCAAGAAAGACTTGATCCAAATAATCATGGTCGAATGATTCCTCCTGATGTTGATCTTCTACGTGCTTGGAAACATAGAAATGCAGATGCACTCTGTGCTCTAGTTACAAGTACTTCTGATAGTGTTCTGACTCTCATTCAGCATACTATGAAGGCATGTGAAGCATGGAACATATTGAAAAATCGTTATGAAACTCGTAATCAGACACGGATTCAAAACTTGGAGAATCAGCTTGATGTAGAATGGTTTGCTGATGGGGAGACTGCAGAGATGTTTATCACTTGCATAAAGAATCTATGAGATCAAATGGAAGGAGCAGGTGTTCAAAAGTCAAGTGAGGGGCTAGCTCGGTGTTGTCTTTGAATCTGTCCGCCTAAGTTTGATGGTTTGGTAACTGCTCTTAACACTCAAATCAGACCTCAACCACTAACTTTTGAAGAATTTAGTGCCTTACTCATGGAGGAGGAGCTGTAGCTCAAGGCAAGGAGTGGTGGTAGCAAAGGAGATGTTGCATTCACAGCAAATGCCAAAGGAGGCAAAATAGACTCTTCAAAAGATGGAGACAAAAAGAAGAACGACAAAAAGAAGTTCAAGGGAGAGTGTTTCCACTGCAAGAAGAAAGGACACAGAATCCAAGATTGTCGCATCAAGAAGGTAGAAGAGAAGAGTGGCTCTTCAAAAGGTGGCAAGGGCAAGGAGTCTGCCAACAGAGCAGAAACAGAGCTTGAGTTATTTGTTACGATAGAGGCGGTGTGCTCTGTGGCTGAAGATTTAGGAACAGATGAATCATGGGTGTTGGACAGTGGTGCATCTCGTCACATGACGAGTAGAAAAGACCTTTACAGTTCCTTACAGCCTCTAAAGAAACCTATCACAGTAAAGGTAGGCAAGAATGCAAGATGTCTTGCAGAGGGCGAAGGTACGGTTTCTTTCATTAACTCTAATGGCAATATCAAAAAGCTAGTAAGACAGGAGCTAAGATTATGGACGATAACAACAACATTGTTGGGACTGGCATAAGGAGGAACAACCTGTATGAGTTGTATGCTCTTACAGCCACTACAAACGTGGGCACAAGTAAGCTATGGCATGAGAGATTTGGCCACTGATACCCTATACTAAAGGAGATGCATCACACGGGTATGATTGCACACCTACCATCAATTGCAGAAATGAAGGAACCATGTGAAGCTTGCATGATGGGCAAGCAACAGAGCAAGGCGTTTCCGCAAGAAAGCAAGAACAGGGCAAGCTATCCTCTAGAGTTGGTGCATGCTGACTTGTGCGGAAAATGCCTACATAGGCCTTCAGCGGATCTTCCTACTTCATGTTTCTTATCGACGACTATAGCAAGAAGATGTGGGTGTACTTCCTTTGTGATAAGGCTCAAGATTTTGGTAAGTTTAAAGCCTTCAGCTTGTTGAAACTGAAATAGGGAAGAAGATGAAGAAATTTAGGACAGACGGTGGTGGTGAGTTCACATCAAGAGAGTTTGAAGATTTCTGCAAGAGTAAGGGAATCAAGCATCAACTCACAATGGCACATAGTCCTCAATAGAACGGTGTTGCAGAACGTCGGAATCAAACCATCATGGAGATGGCAAGGTGCATGTTGAAAGGAAAGGGTTTGCCTAATCAATTTTGGGTAGAGGCTGTCAACACTGCTGTCTGCATCTTGAATCGAAGCTACACTAAGGCACTTGATGGAAAGACTCCACAAGAAGCCTACACTGGTAAAGAGCCTTCTGTTTCCCATTTCAAAGTATTTGGAAGTGAATGTTATGTACATGTTCCAGATAGGGAGAGAAACAAGCTTCAACCAAAAAGTATCAAATGTATCTTCTTAGGGTACAACAAAGATAAGAAGGCTTTTAAGCTTTATGACCTTGAGGCTAAGAAGATCATGGCGAGTCGTGATGTGGTGTTTAAGGAGGAGCAGAAACATGCAATGGAGGAGGAAAAGAGAGCTTCCACTTTATCATCAGGTGAAGGGGAAATCCACTATGAACCTTGCCCAAGAGCTATCCCTTCTACACAAGAGAAGGAAGCATCATCTTCAGATGATGAGTCTGAAAGTCACCAACCTATCGACACCCAAGTGGAAAAGCCATTGCCACGTTGGGTGTAGCAATTGTATGATTCTGCAAACCCCATCCCACAGTCACTAGAATAGGTTGCAGATGGACGAGGTGATCATAGAGAATAGAGGAATAGAGAGGGTCAAGCGCCCATATTGTAAACACAGCTTTGATGGCCAATCTCATTCAAGAAGAAGCAAAGGAACCAACCAATGTGGAAGAGGCACTCCATGATCCGAATTGGAGGGCTGCCATGCAAACAGAATACAACAATATCATGAAGAATGGAACTTTTGAGCTTGTGGATCAATCCCCTAAGCATAAAGTCATTGGCACCAAGTTGGTCTAGAAGCTAAAGTACAAGGCTAATGGTACTCTAGAAAAGTATAAAGCAAGAATTGTTGCATAGGGCTACTCACAAGTTGAAGGCATTGAATTTCTGAATCATTTGTCCCAACTGCAAGAATGACTACTATTCGAGTAGTACTAGTTGTGGCTGCACATAAGCATTGGCCAGTCTATCACATGGATGTCAAATCAGCGTTCCTGAATGGAGACCTCAGGGAGGAGGTATATGTGTCTCAGCCACCAGGGTTTGAGGCTCCCCATTCAAAGAACAAGGTATGTAAGCTAAAGAAGGCATTATATGGGCTAAAACAAGCCTCTAGAGCATGGAACCAGTGGATAGATAAGTATCTCTTAGATCTAGGTTTCAAAAGATGTGCTTTCTGATGCTAACTTGTATGTTCTAAAGAGAGGAGGGAAGACAATTGTGCTTGTACTCTATGTAGATGACCTTGTGATTACAGGAAATGATGATGCTCTTCTTCAACAAACAAACGATGCCTTGAGTTCAGAATTCAAAATGACAGACTTGGGCTTAATGCATTATTGATTAGGTCTTGAAGTTTGGCACAAACCAGGGAAGATTTTCATCTCTCAACAAAAGTATGCAAGGCAGATTTTGAAGGCATTCGACATGGAGGATTGCAAGGGAATTTCTACACCTATAGAGGACAACACAAAATTGTCTATTGAAGATACTTCACCTCCAATGGATATTGGAAGATACAGAAAACTAGTTGGAAGTGTCATCTACTTGTGCAATAGCAGACGAGATATCTCTTATGTTGTTGGAGTAGTAAGCAGGTTCTCTAATAAGCCTTGCCAAACTCATTGGAAGGAAAGCATGCAGATACTCAGGTATGTGAAAGGAACTATTGATTATGGTATTCTTTATGAAGAAGGATCATCTCTGGTCAGATACTGTGACTCAGATTGGTCAGGATATATTGATACTAGAAAATCCATTTTTGGATATTGCTTTTCTTTAGGATCAGGGATTTTCTCTTGGATTAGTAAAAAGCAACCGACATTTTCTGGCTTGAGGTTGTTATGAGTGAAGCATATGTACTTAACAGGTGTCCCATCGAAGCACTACAATCCATCACTCCATATGAGTTTTGGCATGTGCACAAGACATTTGTTGCTCATATGTATGTCTTTGGTTGCCTGACATATGCATTAGTGTCTGAAGAACAATGTAGAAAATTGGATGATAAAGCAATAAAATGTATTTTTTGTTGGGTACAGTTCTGAAAGCAAAGATGATCATCTGTATCATCCACAAACTAAATGCATCTTGGCTAGATGTGATGTTGTTTTTGTGAAAGATGCAATTTAGCCATTACTTTCATGTACTTGGGAGACATCGGCTAGCTCCAAGGATGTGTGTGACACCACTTTTTATAGGTGGGCAGTCAAGTGCTGGTCTAATTGAGACAATTTCTCAGCCTTTACATTTTTCACATGATGATGTAATGCATTCCATTTCTAGTGCAAATTTATATGATGCACTTGTTGATGAGAGGGCTGATATAGAGGATGCAAAAACTATGGCTAAATGGTTGGTGCAGACTTTCCAAGATAGTAAATTAGATGCAGCTCCATCATATCATGATCATTTAGGCTCTCATAGTGCTTCTTTTGCATCAGATTGCTTGCTATCTCTTGTCTTTGTGATGAGAATGAGCTTATGTCTTTTTATGAAGCAGAACATTTAGAAAATTGGATGGTTGCTATGCAATCAGATTATGATGCTATTATAAAGAATGGTACTTGGCCTTTATGTGATTTGTCTCCAGGAAAAAAGGCCATTGGCACTAAATGCATATACAAGTTGAAGTGTAACCCTAGTGGAACAATTGACATGTATAAGGTAGTCTTG
Organism: Ceratopteris richardii; assembly: GCA_020310875.1. NCBI lineage: Eukaryota > Viridiplantae > Streptophyta > Polypodiopsida > Polypodiales > Pteridaceae > Ceratopteris > Ceratopteris richardii. The sequence goes on from CM035415.1 coordinate 35,396,727, forward strand.
TTGCAAAAGGTTATGCTCAAGAGAGAGGCATTGATTTTGATGAGACCTTTGCACCCACATGTTGAATGACCACCATTTGTAGTATCTATGCACTTGCAACTCATAAAAAATGGTTGGGAATGTACATCAGTTGGACATTAAAACTACATTTTTGAATTACATGAAGAAGTGTATGTATTTCAGCCCCGTGGTTTTGTATAGATAGGGGATGAAAACAAAGTGTGTAGGTTGAAAAAGTCATTATATGGTTTGAAGCAAGCACCACGTGCTTGGTATGAAAAGATACATGCCTACTTGATTGCACATGGTTTTAAGAACAGTCCAGCTGAGAGCACCTTATATGTTAAGCATGTAGATGATGTACTTCTGATCATTGTTGTGTATGTTGATGACATGCTACTCATTGTTCCGAATAAGAAACACATTGCTGAATTTAAGGCTGATTTTGTATGCCACTTTTGAGATGTCAAATTTGAGCCATTTGCATCATTATTTGGTCATTCAGTTTATGCAAGTAGATGTCGGAATAGCTTTGTGTCAAACAAAATATATTGACACCTTATTACAACATTTTGGCTTTTAAGACTGCACACCTATTGCCACTCCTATGGAAATAGGTTTGCAATTGAGTTTTCATGATGCTAGAGATGCATTTGGTATTATTCTCTATCAACAGGCTATTGGATGCTTGATTTACTTATGCTTAACTAGGCCTTATATTCAGTTTGCTATCTCTCTAATGAGCAGGTTTATGCATTGCCCAGGTGTCAAGCGTTGGCAGGCAGTTAAGCATATCTTTTGCTGCTTGAGTGGTACCCGACTACGTGGATTGTTTTATCCCAAGGAGGGATCACTACCACTAGATTTATATGTTTCTTTCTAACTTTGATTGGGCTGGTTGTTATGACACTTGAGTGTCCACTAGTGACTTTTGCTTCATGCTTGCTAGCTCATGCATATCTTGGTTGAGCAAGAAGTAGCCTACTATGGCCACTTCTAGTTATGAAGCTGAGCGTAGGGAAGCTTTCACAATGACCATTGAGTTTGTGTGGCTTAGATGCCTTTTGGGTGACCAGGGTCTTCTACCACCACTATCTTTACTAACAGTTAGAGCGCATTGGCAGTTGTGAGAAACCCTATGTTCTATGCTCACACAAAGCACATTGAGGTGCATTATCATTATGAGGGAGAGGTTCTCTGCTAGGGAGATTAGTTTGGCATATATGCCTATACAAGATAACATTGCAAATCTTTTCACGAAGGCTCTACCTCCTAAGAAGTTTGAAGCTTTCCACAAAGCTTTGGGCTTACTTTCTTTTGCAGATTGATCTCTTTCCACATAGCTTGGATTGCTAGCTCGTTGTTCACCGTATCACTCTGAGGGGGATTTGTTGATATAATTCAGTACTAATGTGTGTGAAAACACTTGGGCCTACTGGGGTTCTTTTTTCCTTATTTAAGAGGTTTTTTCCTCTGATTTGTATGTACAGCTATAACTCTAATGGCTCAATTATCTTTGTACATTCATTTGGTAATACATTCAGTGTTGTGCTTCAAGATTCTTCTTCTGCCTTGTGTTGTTCGTGTGCATTCGTAGACCTCAAACTCCAACATTTTCCATGTCTTGAAGAAAATGAGATTTTCGACTCACTTAGAAGAAGCAACCACCGTGTCGCTCCATCAAATAAATGTTTTAAGGGAGTTGAACGGGTTCATTTCTTTAATGGGCGTTATTGTACTGAATCTATGTTTGAAAGCATTCACATGGACATGCTCCGCAACAGCTTTGTGTACTTTCGTCCTTAAGGTTGGAGATTTTTTGTTCGAACGAGAAAAGATCATGTCTTTGCGAGCTTATGAACGGTGTACCTTCGCCCTTAGTGATGAAGATTTTGTTTGAATAAAATATAAAATCAAGCAAAGTTGTAGGGGTTTATGAACGATTTGGTTTGGGTATAATAGCCAGCATGCCCAAGCATAAACATGATGCTGAATATGATAACCATAATAATTATTATTATCATTACTACTACTTTTAGTTTTAAAATTATTATAATAACACTACTGTTTATCACAATTATTATTATGCGCTTGTTAGTTTGAGCTTTCAAAATATTCATACTTTTATGAGAGATGAGATTAGAGTAACTGAAATTTGAAGCAGATAGGATGTCTTTTATTTAAAGTATTAGAGAGATTGATCATATTTAAAGTAAAACTTTTGTTTTTGGAATCGAGGTTTGACAAGTGCTTATTCTCCCGAGCTTTAATTTTGAAAGAACAATTGTACAAATGAATGAGCATAGTACCCATACGATCCGTCGTATTCCACAAAATAGTGGTTAGATACGGTTAAAATTAGTTTCAACTAGTTTATACTAGCCAAAACCATTACATGTTTAGTGTGGGGATTGAACTCTAAACCTTTGCCTCAAGAGACGAACCTTTGCCTCAAGAACCTTTGCCTCAAGAGACCAAATCCAACCACTTGAACTATGAGACATGGACTTCAAAGTGAGACTTGATCCTGAACCATTCATTGTCAATAATATTGAAGCGCTTTTATTAACCTACATTGGATTTACTTTTATTTTGAGAGTACAATGAATTGGAAACACACTTGCACACCTGACCTTGTAAGGTAGAGGCATCCATCTTTGAGAAACTCATAGATATATCCAGTGAAGACTTGAGCTCAGAACTTCCTCCCATAGAGTCAAGGTATCAAAACCACTAGGCTATGCAGGTTTGAACCCATTGGATCTACTTTTGAAATGCTATCTTTATTTGTTTTCTTAATATATGTAATTTTTCTAGAGGTGAAGCTATTAGTTATCATGGATTAAAGAAAAACTCTAGTTGGTTTCTACACAGAGTGAAAAAATTATGAAGAATTCTCACAAAAAATGTTGCGCAACAAGTGCAAAAGATCATGAATCATGATCTCGGCATGTAACTTCTGAGAAAAAAATCATACAACACACCGACATATATGTGCAGCTCCATTTTAAGTGGGGGCCGGGGCGATGGTTGCCGTCTCGAGCTGTGTGAGATTGCGCATGGCTTCGAGCTATATACTATATATCAAAGGAAACGTAAGCGAGAAAAGAAAAGAGCGCACATTCATCATCCCAGACGAACGTGTGAAGCCCTCATAAATGTCTCTGTAAACAGAGGGCTTCAATTCTGGAATCGGCTATACGTGCACAAGCGGCCGAGTGTAATACATTCTCGCAGGCTGCAGACGGAGAGGGTCCCTTGCCACCTGTGTGTGTGCGCTCTTCTTCTTTAAAATTTTCAGCATAGAGGAGAGCAGCGCGAGCCACTTAAGATTGAACGCCTTAATAAATAAACTAAAGCCAGTGAGAGGGAGAGAGCCGAGAGAGGGGGCGGGGGCCTATATATGGTAGGAGGTTGCAGTGGTTTGATCTGTTGTCTTTGAACAAACTCCCCGTCTCCTTCTCCTTCTTTAACTGCCCCACTTCCCTGCTCGGAGCCCGTCGCCTTATTCTCTGCTCGAAAACGGTTCCTGTTCCTGAATGCGCCTGGCCCAGAAAGAGAAAAACAAACACCACGAAAGCATACTGTAGCGCGCGCATGCACACACCCACCTACACGCGCGCAGCTACGCAGACGTTTCCCTTCCATTGCTTGAAGGGCTCCAGTAGCTCCTTGCCTACTTTGCTGTAACATCATTTGATTTCAGTCTTCAGAGCGAGTTGATTAGAGAAGGCATTCAGACATTATCATTGTGAATGACTTCGACCGCCCCTCTCTTCGATAGGTTGCTGTTGCCCTCTTCTACTGATGTCGGCAATGGCGGCAGCGGAAAAGTTGATCTGAATATACATGGCTCCCGTCAGTTGTCTCCTGCGCTGAAGCGGGTGCAGGTTATCTGCACCGACCCAGATGCTACTGACTCTTCTTCGTCAGATGACGACGCCGAGCGTGCACGCTGTTCCTCAGGCAGAACTAGGCCACGCAGAGTTCGCTACATTTTCGTGCCTCAACGCTCGTGCATGGGCTGCTCTGGCCGTAATGGCGATGGGGCGTGCTGTCATAATGCGCAGCAATGCTCCTCTGCCAAACGACTTGGTCGATATACGGATACCTTAGCCGACCAGAGCACACCAATTGTTGCACCCTCCTTAGGTAGGGTTGCGCTGGGCGACCGCGAGGTGGTAGAGCTGAAGTTTGAAAAGGGGCAGAAGCGGTCGGTCGAAGGCAGGAAGAGAGCATCTTATCGAAAGAGGATGGAGAAAAAGGTGCCGCCTGCGAGGGAGAAAATGGTGAAGACCAAATATAGAGGCGTGAGGCGACGCCCATGGGGAAAGTTTGCGGCAGAGATCAGGGATCCTTCGAAGGGTGTACGGAGATGGCTCGGTACCTTTGACACAGCTGAAGACGCAGCCAAGGCATATGAAATGGCTGCGCATGAGCTCAAGTCTTCATGTGGAGAAGAAGACTCCATGGAACCTCCCTGCACACCGCTGCCCGCTGCATCAGTTCCAAGCAAAAGCGATACCTCGTGCGCTACAGCGATGGAGGACAACGACGCTCTGAGCTTTTCTGTGCAACCAAGCGACTACGCATACGACAGCCCACATCAATCCAAATGGAGCATTGCCGCCTTTGATTTCACAGGTGCAAGAGACATGGTGGATGGGACACTCTTAATGGATGGCGTGTCATCGCCATCATCGGTGTTGATGAGACAATCCTCGTTCAGTTTGCCAGACTCACCTTCGTATAGCTCCGGCATCGACTGCAGTCTGGATTATATCCTTGAAGATGCATTTAGACTAGAAGAGGAGAGCCCCCGTACACGTACGGTACCGAGATCCATTTTCAGAGAGGATGAAGAATCGGCGCCCATGGAGTGCATGTCCGATCTCACTCAGGCGGCCTACCATAGCAAGCATGACCTTTCAATCACCATCGCGAACGGCGAGATGAACCCCTTCAGCATCAATACCATATTCGACTCCAATGGAATGTACCTCCCGACTAATGGCGACGATTCAAGTCTGCAGCACGGGCTTGCCGAAATCGCGCACCTCTTCGATGGCGATGACTACATTGACGAGCTTCTAAATTTCTGAACATAGGATGTCTTTCCTCCATCTGCATTTGTGCCCAGCATGCTTGAGGTATCTCCACACCACAAGCAGCTAACTCCATATCCCTTAGCATGCCTGTTGGCTATGGATTGGGCAACACCATTGCCATCAGGGGCAATGGTCTTGCCCCTTCTTGCTGCATCTAACTGCGTATGATTGTATGCAATAGCTTGTATGGTAAATCTAATATACCCTGTAACACAATGGATAAAAGAAGATCGCTGTAGCTCAGAGTTGTAACGAAGGTTTGACTTTCTAAATCATAGTTTGTGTTTGCCACTAGTTTCGCATCCGTTCTCGGTCATGCAGACATGCAGGTTCAAGCTTAACGAGGTCTGCAAACAGGTCAAGCATAAGTACTGCAATGGTTAATGGTTAATGCAACATATGGTTCAGTTCTTATGAAGGCCAGCACCTTCACTTCCTCGTGTTGAAGCCGGTAAATCTACTCTCACATGCAGTATCCTGCAAGTATCCTAATGGAAAAACAGCAAGCGATGGAAGAATAGTGGACTATAGAGAAAATCCACACACACTCTCTCTCTCTCTCTCTCTCTCTTCCGAGGCATGATTGAGTTCATTAGTTTCTTCAATCCATCTCAAGTTTGCCTTGTTCCATTGCTTTCTCCTCTGTTTGGGCTTACATTAACCACCGATTGATAGCTGCATCTCTCTCATAAGCTGCATCCGATCACCATAATCCTCATTTCTTTAAAAGGCTACAAAAACCTATTAGATTCGTGATAATTTAGGAATCATGGTTTAATGACATGTAAATCCTAAAACATTGTCAGATACTAATATAATTATAAGAAAAAGAAAATAAGACAATAAATTGTAAACTTAAACACCCATATAATTGCTTTTTTTATTTCCTTCAAAAATATTGCAGTTATGGTGGGGAAATGAAGTATCAGCAAAAAAAAAAATGTTCAGGAAGGTTATGTGAGCTTTTGGATGTTGTCTCGTATTGAGATTGAGTGGTTCAACCGAATTTCGATGTATTGGGACATGCACATGAATATATAAATACATATCGATCGGTTTTGTACCTGAATCATGAGGGATCCAAGCGAAACTCAATGTATTGGGACATACGCTTGCGAGTGTATAAATTCAAATCGATTGGTTTTGTACTTCAGTTTTCCATTGATGCAGGAGTCAGGACAAATATCTGAATACCACTATTAATTTACTTTGCAGTTGATGACCATCTCATGATGCATCCTTATAATTACAATGAACTTCGATCCCTCTTTTCAAACTATTCCTTTTTATTGATTGGTCTCTTCCCAAAAACCCTAATATATATATATATATATATATATATATATATATATATATATATATATTATTGGAGGTTCAACCGAGGCCTACTCCTCTAGGTTTTAACTTTGAAATTGCAACTGTACAAGGAAGAGCATAGTACCCATGGGACCCCCTTATCCCACAAGAACAGAAGTTTACATAACTGGGTTAGACTGCAGTCACAACTACCAAGGAAGGGCATAGTACCCATGGGACCCCCCTTATCCCACAAGAACAAAAGTTTACATAACTGGGTTAGACTGCAGTCACAACTACTGTGGGGCAGGACAAAAGGTGGCACATCAGCCACAAGATCAACTTTCCATGATACTATGTCCCTTAGATGTTGTCAATGGGGGTTGAACCCTCGCCCTGCCTCAAGAGCCAAAAGGCCCAACCACCCAACCAGGCGGCCTGGGACAAAACCCTCATATTACTAGAGAACTTTCAACTTGTTATTTAAAGCATGGTCTATTTGATTGTAAATTATATATATATATATACACACACACACACACATATATATATATATATATATATATATATATATATATATATATATATATATATATATATATATATATATATATATATATATGTTTGTGTGTGTTTGTGCGCGCATATATATTAATATTTTCGAACCTACTAGTGTAGAGTTCATAACTTCATATATTTAGCTTGGTCACCTCTATTCTATATTTACCCCAAATCTTATGGTCCAAATCTTCCATTCGCCGAAATTTTTAGTCTTTGCATTAGTTCCAAATATTTACCTAAACCTTTAATCCTATTTAATGCTGCAAAATTTACAAGAATGTTCGAGCTACGTCCAAAAATGTTTGATATTAGTGCCAAGTGTTTTGCCATGTTCTTTGCGACATTAAAGGATTAACGAGGATATGACTTTTCTTTAGTTTTTTTAATGTTTTAAAGACAATTATATCATTTCGTTAGTTTTTTTTAACGTTTTCACGACAATTCAAGGAAAGAACCACTTTAGTAAAATTGACTATGCTTCTATATATATATTTTTACCAATGCTTCCATCACATTGACAACCCTCCCCTAAGCACAGGTTCTTTTAAGAACAAATTTCAAGAAGAAATAGCGTAAATCCTCATACAAAATACGTTCTAGGATACAACTTTATAAGATGAAGCATTTTTTCTAGCTTTTATGTAATGGTAGATAAGATCATCCAATATTTTTACCATAGATTCAGCACATATTTTGTGATCGAATCACTTCTTTATCCCCCCCCCCCTCCCTTTTCTTTCTTGGGATGGATTGGGCCGCACTTTTTCTATGAAAATATGTCTGGGAAGTTTGTCACTTCTTTATCTTTTTTGCACCCCCCCCCCCCCCCCCCCCCCCTTTTCTTTCTTGGGATGGATTGGGCCACACTTTTTCTATGAAAATATGTATGGGAAGTTTGTCACTTCTTTATCTTTTTTGCCCCCCCCCCCCCCCCCCCCCCCCGCCGGTTTCTTGGCATGGATTTGGCCGAAGTTTTTCTTTGAGAATATACCGAAGTTTTTCTTTGAGAATATATCTCGAAAGTTTGCTTTTTATGAGCCTTACAAAAGGACATTGCCGTATTCCGTCCGTTTTAAAAGAATAGATGATATAAATGTTGAGAATATGTCTACATTTAAAATCAATTATATTCCTATGAAGACTATTAATGTGTTTTCTCTCTCTATATAAACATACACACACACACACACATATATATATATATATATATATATATATATATATATATATATATATATATATATATATATATATATATATATATATATATATATATATAAAGTCTAGTACCATGTGTCCAATCTAATATTCTCGCTACGATATTAGGCCCTAAGTTCAATTAACCATTCAAAGTGGTAACCATAAATCTAACTATGTCGAATTTCCTTCCCTTTATTTTCATTTGTTGTCTTCAAAGTAAACGTAGAAGACATTAAAAGGTCAAGTTTTCAATGTGAATCCCATGAAAAGAATGGTCATATCTCTCTATGGTCTCTTTTCATCAAAATTTTCCTAAAAACTATTGGTTATGGAATTAAAATTTGGAAACCCTTTTTAAGTGGAGAAGTATACATTCTCAAGTGCGATAAGTACACAATCAACATAACCAAGTGTTGGCTTCATACTCATCTTCAAAATACCAATCCAAAAGATGCACACAGAAATGTAATTTGAAGCTTTTAGATGAAATTCTTAGCATATAAGCCTAGAAAAGCTGAATATCGATGACAAAACTTTCAGATGAAATTTGAAGCATATAAGACTAGACAATCTCAGTATCCATATATGCGAAAGTTTAAATTATTTGAAACAATTCTTGAACTTCAATAGCTCATATCTTCATATTTTTTAGTTGAATTCTAATAACATGGAATTAAATATGAAATTTTCAAAATGATATATGCAATGTAATTGCTTTGAAATATGTTGGATGCACTATTTGAAAGAAAAAAAGAAGTATGATTGTAGATAAATATTTTTATGTTTGTATTGTATAATAAACCAAGCCAACTATATGACTATGGAGAAAATGTGTTCCACATGTATCTTAGTCCATCTACATACCCTTTCCAATCTTAGTAATCCAATATTCCAACAAAAAAGGAGGGAAAAAAATCTGAAAATTGAGTAGTGAAAAAAATATCTGAAAAACAAATCTGAAATTTTCCAAGACCAAAAGGCTAAGTTATCTTTTATATTTTATCTTGCATGTTCATTTGGATTTCAATAACCATAATGACGAAGTGTTACAAAAAATATGCTAAAATATGAGGGGGACTCGATGAATTCTTAACTCTTGATCTCAAAATTTATGAAAAAAGTAAAGATCATAGTTAATAATTTGAAAGACTTGTTTACGTAAAAAATGATTGAGGCCTTCACTCAAATCTAGATTCATCATCTCCCCTTGGTAGCATTTATCCATGCCCCATCACTTACATGTGCATTCTTCAATTGCAACCTTTTTCCCTGCTTACTCTTTCTTCATCTTTATTGTGCATAAACTATTTTCACAACTCAATAGATTATTTCACATATATTTTGGGTTGAAGCATGGAAATTTGAGCAATTTTTTCTTTTCAAGGAAATTGCTAATTAGTATTTTTATAAAGATCTACAAATTAGGACATGAGGATACATTTTGAAATTGAAATATTGGCTACCAATTAGTAATTCTATAAAGGCTTAGTGTTTATACATACATTAATAAGTTTTACATAAGCTTATTTGCATATGTGATTAGTTGTAGTCCAAAAATAACTAAAATGCCTTATTACTTTACAATAGAATAAGGTTTTTGGGATGTGTGCTATGACCACAACCCTCATAGTTTAAGTCTAAATATCCATTTCTATGAAAAATGTTGGCATGCAAAACTATCGCAACACGCATTTAACTGCATATGGGTATTTGACATGGTTTGTCAATATACTAGTCATTATGCATGTCTAAAAGTGGCTCATATGTTTCCTAGTTTCTTTTCATTATGTGAGTCGCAATATTGGTCCATCTTTTCGTCGAAAAGCAATGCAATAAAATAACCATTTCTAATTAAAAGGGTGGAAAATAAACGTATGCCACTATGCATCTCATTATGCACATTGCAATACGTGTTGGTAATAAAAAAAAATTCTTCATTCTCCTAACCTTGTGAAGGCGTATGCATGCCTGTATATGCACAATTCTATACAACATGAGCCTATATAAGCCCAAAAATAATTATGTTATCATGGAGATGCAATGCTGATAGGTGTGGTGTGGCTTTCCGGTGAAAGAGTCTGAGGAGTCTAAGAAGGAGTCGTATGTGTGCATCTTTGGACATGCTACGAAAAACATGCACTCATATCACACAAATAGATCAACATATAGATATCTCTCCACTTGTTGATCTAGATCCGATTCCAATATCAAAAGTCTATTATCGTTCTCCATACGTATCAAATCTGTATCATCATCTACTCTGGTATCCTCTTCATGGGATGCTTGAGTATCATCATGTGCTTGTTCAAGAGCAAGTTCTATCATATCATGCATGCTACACGGTATTTGAAGGAGGCATCATATCTAAATCAGGTACAATTTTTGGTATATCATGATCTTGAAATATCTCTTTCTTTCTTGGATCCAGTTGTATAACATACCAAAAGGTTTTATCAGCATTATGTGTCACAAAAAGTATTTGTTTGCATTGTTCAAAAATTGCAAAAATGTCATGACCATCAGACCAAAATTTTGTTGAACCTATTTATACAAAACTACTAGGATTTTTTCGTATAGTTGCATTTCAGCTAGTGATGATCACTTTTAACTATCTAGCATTGAATAGAAACATATAAAACTTCCAAAAGGAAAATTTCAAGATACCTTTGATCATAACATAATACTCTAAACTAGAGATCTGATCATTTGTATCCATGCACTTGCTGTTCTTGTTTATATGAAGCTCACAAGTACACCAAAATCCATAGTGGTGTGAGCTTTATTAGTCAGCTCAATTCGAAGATATTTTCCATATGATCATAATGCATTATATCTATCATAAATCTAGTTGCATCCCAAAAGTAGCTCATCTTCATCCTTAGATATGACTTGACCTGATGTAAAAGCTTTGGAAATGGTTGCTTGAATACATTCGTTGGTTGGAAAATCAAGCAATATAGATAAGTGACCCGGATAAGATAATTCTTCCATTCTTCAATCACATTGAAAAAGAATTTGATCTTGCTTATGTTGTTTCTTCTCATCTTCACATAGATCAAACCATTCTTGCATTCAGATTGCATTTAGAATAACAAATTTCATTCTTCTTTTCGTAATCCTTTATCCATTTTCATCTATTATATGCAAAAGCAAGTATACTTGAATGGTAAAAAATTTGATGGGTAAATACTCTACAAGGCATACAATTTCAATTGAATTTAGACAAGCCTTTGTGATGGATTGTTCATCTATCTCTTTAGAAGAAATTCATGTGACCAAATTGCAAAATTTGTATATAATACTTTGAATCTCAACCATCAAAGCTTCCTCAATAGTAATCGGTAATATGAACTGAAGAAACTTGTGTCAATCATGATTTTTCATGGAATTCAACTCCTCTGCTGAAGTAAATTCAATATTCATTGATCACATACATCTAGTTGGAGTTCTAAACGAGGAAATTATTGATTTCACTTTTTATGATTCCTCTTTTTGTAGAACCCATGGTGATCATGAATCTCATTACTATCCATAGTTCACCATACGTGTGTCCATTTACCAATTGCTTTGAAACCCTCTCTTTTTTCAAAAGTGTCTCTTTGACATGTGATCATTCTCCAAAGTATTTTGCCTATATTTTTGAAAACATGCATGGGATCTATCAATTTATTGATGAATAGTTTATCCCAATATGGAAGTGAATGCAAAATAGATAGTATGTTCATTCCCAAATCAGCCAAAAGGCATCTTAGCCACACACACTCAATAGTCGCTATGAAAGCTGCCCTATACTCAGGCTCACAACTAGAAGTGGCCACAATAGGATGCTTCTTGCTCAAACAAGATATGCATGAGCTACCAAGCATGAATCCAAAACCACTAGTGGACACACCAATGTCATAGAAACGAGCTCAATCAGAGTCAACAAAACCATGTAAATATGGCGATAGTGGTTCCCTTGGGATAAAACAATCGAAGTAGTCGGCTACCACTCAAGTAGAAAAAGATGCACTTAACCGCATGCCAATGCTTGGCACCTAGGCAATGCATAAACTTACTCATCTATGAGATAGCAAAGTAAATATTAGGCCGAGGTATGCATAAGTTAATCAAGCATCCAATAGCCTGCTGATAGAGAATAATATAAAATGCATCTCCAACATCATGAAGCCTCAACCATAGACCTATTTCCATAGCAGTGGCAATAGGTTTACAATCTTCAAGGCCAAAGGCCTACAATAATATGTCAATATTTTTTTTTGACATAGAGATATTCCACCATCAACTTGCATAAGCTAAATGCCCAAATAATGATGCAAATTCCCCAAATCTGACATCTCAAATGAGGCATGCAAATCAACCTTAAAATAAAAAATATGCTTCTCATTAGGACTAGTGAGCAGCATGTCATCAAGATAGACAACAATGATCAGAAGCACATCATTGGCACACTTAACATATAAGGTGCTTTCAGTTGGACTATTCTCAAAACCATGTGCAATCAAGTAGGAATGTATCTTTTCATACCAAGCACGTGGTTCTTGCTTCAAACTATATAATACCTTTTTCAACCTACGCACTTTTTTTTCATGCCCGTTCTGCACAAAACCATGAGGCTATGAAACATACACTTCTTCATGTAATTCACCATTATAAAATGCAATTTTAATATCCAACTGATGTACATTCCAACGATGATGAGCTACAAGTGCACATATGCTACGAATGGTAGTCATTCGACATGTGTGCAAAGGTCTCATCAAAATCAATGCCTCTTTCTTGAGCATAACCTTTTGCAACAAGCCTAGCTTTGTATCTATTAAGTGTTCCATTAGGTTTACATTTCAGCTTGTATACCCATTTAGTGCCAATGGCCTTTTTGCCAGGAGGAAAAAACCAAATGAAAACCAGGTACCATTCTTCACAATAACATCATATTCTAATTGCATAACAACCATCCAATTTTTTGAATTTTGTGCTTCATCAAAAGAAACGAGCACATTCTCATCACAGAGACTAGAGACAACCATATCATAGAAATCTGTCGCAAAAGAAGCACTATGAGAGCCTAAATGAGTATGATATGAGAAAGCCACATCTACTTTTCTATCTTGCAAAGTGTGCACAGGTATTTAGGCGTAGCTTTTGCCTCCTCTATATCATCCCTCTCATCAACAAGTGCATCATGTAAATCTGCATAAGAAATGGAATGACCTACATCATCATGTGGAACCTACAAAGGCTGAGAAATTTCCTCATTTCAACCAACACTTGATTGTCCACCTATAAAAAGAGGTAGCAAAGTTTCATGCACATCTTTAGAGCTAATTGATGCCTCCTTAGTACATGAAAGTAATGGACGAATTACATCTTTCACAAAAATGACATCATGACTAACCAAACTGCATTTAGTCTGTGGATGATACAGATGGTGGCCTTTGCTTTCAAACTGTACAATACATTTTATTGCTTTATAATCCAATTTTTGGCATTGTTTTTCAAGCACTAATGCATATTCCAAACAACTAAAGACATGCATATAAGAAATAGATGTCTTGCAACCATGCCAAGCCTCATATGGAGAGATAAAATGCATTGCTTTGGTGGAACATGAGTTAAGTACATGTGGTGCACACACAACAACCTCAAGCCAAAAACTATGTGGTAAAGCCTAACTTTTGATGGTACACCTTGCCCAAAATACAACCTTCACTAAAATGACATGTTTACCAGGTGCCTCAAGTTTGGGCAGAGAGGACACCATTTCAAATTTCTGCAACCAAGCTGATCTTGGCTAATGATGAAACTAAAAATAGATTTTTCTTAACCCTTGGGACAAAAAAACCATCTAACACATTAAAAGAAATATCTTCAATAATAGTCAGAATGATCTTATCAACTCCCATGATTAAATAAGAGGATTTTCTAGCACATGTGATAGTAGTCCCTATAGGGACAGGCTCAAGTGAACTAAAGAAACTGCACTATGAAGTAATATGTTTCGTTGCCCCACTATCAAAGTACCAAACATTTGAGTTTACTATAGACATACATTGTTCATGAGAAGATGGATCATAATTCCATATAGTAGTAAATGCCCATTCTTCATTTTGCACCAAATTATACGATTCTATTTTGGGTGTAGAGGCCTCTGCAACAACTATTTCAGCCTCTTTTTTCTTTGCCTCTTTTGCAACCAGTTTTGGACAAATCTTTATGAAATGATCATCTCCTTCACAGTATTTGCAAAACAATTTCTACTTCTATGATTTCTTCTCATCTTTTTCTTCCTTTTTTTGATTGTGTAGAATTAGTCGATTTCTACTTACTAGTAGATGAGCTCCATTTACCTTTGCCCTCCTCACTAGCTAAGAAAGCTTGATCTATAACATGCATAATGGACTTGTTCTCATTGGACTGGTCTTTGTGCAACAAAATAGAGACTAACTCCTCAAATGTTAAAGCATTTGGATTTCCTTTAATCATCAACTGAAGAGTAGAAGCAAAACTCTGATATGAATCTGGAAGACCATTAGAACGATCTTCACAAGTGAACTATATAGCAAGACTTCAGCTACAGAAATCAATTACTCGTTCAAATCTTTGATCTTTGCCAAAAAAATGTCTATAGAATCTCCTTCATTCATATGCTCACTCTCCAACTATTTTTGGTGGTAAGGAATAGGAGCATAATTTCTTGCCTAGTACAAAGTGGTAAGTGTATCCCAAGCATCTTTTTCTATTTTGCAAGAGTGAATATGTAGGATAATGGCATGTTTGATAGACAAAGCTATCAAATGCATGTGCCTGAGCATCTTTGCCATCCCAAAGAAGTTGCTCTACAGTAGCTGCAACAGGAATCATAATACAAACAAGAATTTGAAGATCGTCATCTTCAATGCTATCTGCATCACTTTCAATAATTGATTTGCAGGTGTAGTAGGTCATTTTTCAACACCATGCACATTATTCCATAGTCTTTTGTGACCAATACATGATGCATCATATATGCCCATAATGGGTAATTGGTATCATCGAACTTGTCCTCAACAACCAACATATGGAATACATCATTGCTTTCAACCATGGCCATTCACTAAAATACCTTGATGTAGAAAAATGAATGTATCTTAAAAAGTTGGACAAAAGTACCCTATTGAGCTTTGTTAAACCTGTAGTAGACTTCAAGGCACTTGCATTGATGAACTAAAACATATATATATATATATATATATATATATATATATATATGTATGTATGTATGTATGTATGTATGTGTGTGTGTGTGTGTGTATGTATATACGTTTGAACTAAAACCAAATTTCATGCAATTCTGAGACTGTGACCCGAGGGGTGTCGATGATGCCCTATATGAAGCGGTGACTTGCTTTGATACGATTGTTGGAGTTTGAGGTCTGTGGAAGCACACAAATAGCACAAGGAAGAAGAAGAATCTTGGAGCACAACACACAATACTAAACGTACTACCAAGTGAATGTACAAAGATAAGTGACCCATTAGGGTTATAGGCATATATGCAAGTTGGGGGACAAAAATCTCATAAAGAGGGAAAAAAGTACCCTAACAGTCTTAAATGTGTTCACATACATCACTACCAAAATATATAAACATGCATTATATCCAAAAACTTGTAACTTTGAACATTCACTATACCCAAGCCAATCATGCATAGTGCACATCAAAATACCTTGTATCTTAATATCTCTTTTTAAAGGCACGCATGATGCATCTACCACATCAATTCCTTTCCATAATTCTTGAATCTCTTCAATCAAATATGGTAATTAAACATCCATATTCTTCACTTTATATTTCCATGGTACAATCAATGACAACATCAACTATCCTCTCTTGATTGCAAGCCATGGTGAAATGTTATTTTATTCTCTAAGACCACATGCCATGGACTTCATAACAAAATTTTCAATCCATAAGAATTCACTCCATGCATAACTAATCCCAATTTTAAATTTCAAGGCTCAATTTTAAATTGAGCCCATTTTTTTTCAATATGTTTACATGCCCTAAAATCTATAGGGACATGCTATATATCGTATGTAGATCTATTTGATGCATGTCATTGCATCAAAACTGCTATGGAGGGACATCAAAATATATTCTTTATTCTAATCACTATAGGAACATGACATAGAACTATTATTGGCACAAAGTATCCAAGTGAATCTTGTTTGTATCATTTCTCTTCGCATTTCGGACATTCTTGATGGATTGTGAATTCCCATTGATATAAAAATACAATCATTTGAACATGCATGGATCTGTTGTAGTCCATACTACTAATGTTCAATTTTTTTTTGCAATTCCAATATCTCTTGATAATCAAAATGGGGTAGTAACAATTGCATTTGGCTACCCATACACTACCTATAAATTCATAGATGAAAGAAATGTTTGAAGAAGAGAGATATTTGCATCTTTGTACAATGGATGATGAGCCAATGCTCGTAATACATCTTGTTTCAGTGATTGTGGTATGTTCATGATGATCATGCTCAGAAATATGTTCATCTACATTAGTAATATCATAAAAAATGCATCAATCATGCCTTACATTCGTTCAATCCCTATTTCTTTGTTGATTTCAACATAATCTTGGATGACTACTCTCACTCTCTTTGGTTCATGAATTAGTTCTGTGTCATTTGAATGCACTAAGATGTTTCCATGCAATTCATATCTCTCAATAAAATATTAGGATCAAGCTTTCCATATTTCCACATATGATCTCTATTTATTCTTCTCTTCTTTGAAATTTGATTTTACAAATATTGCAAGAACATACTATTTTTTCCTCCAAATGGGACCAATAATCACTATTAGATGCCATAGATAAATGAAATATAAAAAAAATTATTAATTACAAAACATGCTCAATCCTAAATATACACACACACATACATACATACATACATACATACATACACACATATATATATATATATATATATATATATATATATATATATATATATATATATATATATATATATATATATATATATATATATATATATATATATATATATATGTGTGTGTATATATATATATATATAGATAATAGATAGATAGATAGATAGATAGACAACCAGACAGATAAATAGATAGACAGATAGACAAACAAACAGACAGACAGACAGATCAATAGTGATGGAGAGTAATAATCTCCAAAAGACAAGCTATCCTTTATGTTAGAACACTTCTATATCAATAATAACTCAAAACCTTGATCAATTTTGGAAGACCAATGTCAAACTATCCAAATTTGCCCTAACTGTGAAGAGAATCATTACTCAAAAAAGTCTGCTGCACTTAACTCACTCATTGACTGATCAAATGTGTAAAGTTTCTGATGAAACTTTTTACAAGGTGTCCCTAAAGATTGAGCACCTTCTCCAGTTAAAACTCAAAAGATTTAGTAGATCTTGAGAAATGATCCAAACAATCTAGCTATGTCTGAAACTGTCCTCCTGTACAATTGACTTTGACACCTGCAACTTCTAATGCATGGTTCTCCCAAACTACAACGTTTAATCAAATTCTTTTAGCCATAGATGGCTTACCTTCCAACTTAGATTTTGACTCCTCATTTGTGTAAAACTTTACACTTTGCACTGAGATCTGATCAATTCTTTGACCATCGAGATTGCACCTGTTTCAGAAGACACTCATCACTTCTTCACATATAACTGTTCCTACACATAATTCTCTCAGCGTGTTTACAATTAGGCTCTCAAAACTTAACAATAGAAGCATTAACTATGGAATTATACATTTACAAAAGGATTCCTGAAATGATCAAACACAAAAGGAGAACAGAGCAAAATATCGAGTGCAACTTTTTCTTCTATCTAGAAAAAAATACATGTGAATGATGAGAGAGATCTTCCTCACTTCCAAAGTGTCTGATGACTCTTACAACTTCTAATTCTTCTCATCTCATGCTCTCTCATACTTGCACCAACTTTCTACTTGTATATATAGGCATATATGTACAAGCTCATGACCATTACAAAAGGTATATGTGAGCTAACTACAAGTCTAATGTACATATATATACAAGTCATCATTTCCTGAATGTGCACTTCTTCAAGCTTCATATGCTAATCTTTTCTTCAATCTTTGACTTCAATCCTTCATCCAAAACATCAATTGATGGTTGTCATGCACCAACAACTCCCCCTCAATCATCAATTGAGGTTTTCTCTATCTTCTTTATAGCTACCATGTCTTTGAATCTCTGTAGCTTTGGTCCATCCAAGCTTTTGGTTAGCATATCTGCAATCTGATCTTTTGTTGACGTATGTATGACTTCAATCTCTTCATCAATCATCTTCTCTCTTAAGAAGTGATACTGAATCTCAATGTGTTTAGTCCTGAGATGAAAAACAGGATTAGCAGCTAGATACAATGAACTCATATTATCTCCATGAATAGTGGGTGTACTCTGAGTGATGTCAAAACTCTTCATGAGAGTTTTCAACCATATGACTTCCTTTGCAGCTTCAACCATACCTTTATACTCTGCCTTTGTAGATGATAAAGCAATTGTATGTTGCTTCTTAGAACACCAAGAGATTAACTTATCTCCCACATAACACAAGTATCCATATGTTGATCTCATATCATCAGGATTACCTGCCCAATTTGTATCACCATATATCTTGGTGTTTGTATCTGATGTAAAACCATAATAAAAACCTTCCTTGAGTGTACCCTTAATGTATCTCAACACTCTTTGTCCTGCAACCCAATGTTCTTTCCTAGGACAATGCCTGAATTGAGACAACACTCCAACTGCATATGACAAATCAGGCCTAATTAATGTAGCATAGATTAAACTACCAACCAGACTTTGATATAGCTTCATATCCTTGAATTCTTCTCCTCCATATATGCTCAATTTGTGATTCACCTCCATTGGAGTAGGTGCTACCCTGCAATCTTCCATTTTGAACTTGATCAACAAGTTCTTCAAATACCTTTCTTGAGTTACATACACTCCATGTTGAGTATATGAGATCTCCATGCCCAAGAAATATGACAAGTCTCCCAAGTCACTAATATTGAACTCTTTCTCCATTTGTTTCTTGAGGCTTTGTATGCCCTTCTCATCTGTACCTATAAGAATTATATCATCATCATATATGCACATATAAATGAACCCATCATCACTTGCTTTGACAAGCAAGCTA
Source organism: Ceratopteris richardii (assembly GCA_020310875.1). Taxonomy (NCBI): domain Eukaryota; kingdom Viridiplantae; phylum Streptophyta; class Polypodiopsida; order Polypodiales; family Pteridaceae; genus Ceratopteris; species Ceratopteris richardii. Next base: position 35,416,126 of record CM035415.1, read on the forward strand.
CTATCAGCTTTAGATACTTAGAAACCAATTTCCTTCAAGAACTTCACAAGTCTATAATTCCATGCCCTTGGGGCCTGCTTCAAACCATACAAAGCTCTCTTGAGCTTACATACATATTCTGAATACCTTTTATCTCTAAACCCTTGTGGTTGCTCCATGAAAACATAATCTAAAATAGAACCATTAAGAAAAGCATTCTTCACATCTAATTGACATAGTCTCCAACCTTTACTTGCAGCAATGGCTATGAGTGTTCTGATGGTTGCCACAGGACTATAGGTCTCATCATAATCTATACCATATGTCTGAGCATACCCTTTTACAACAAGTCTAGCTTTATACCTAGACTCACTTCCATCTGCATACCTCTTTGTTTTGTAGACCCATTTGCATCCAATGATCTTCTGACTATTTGGTTTAGGAACCAAATCCCATGTCTCATTCTCCATCAATTCATCATACTCTTCCTGCATAGCTTTCCCCCATTTTTCCTTACGTTTTGCCTCTTCATATGTAGAAGGGTCTTCATCTGCTTTCACCATGTAAGCATAATCTTTAGTTACTGTAGTCAAAAAAGAAGTGTCATAGCTATACCTTGTAGGTTGCCATTTGTGTCTTGATGACCTTCTAAGTTCTCCACTTCTTGAAGTTTCTGGTTCATCACATTCTGGATCAAACCTTGGCACTTCTTCAACTTCAACTTGTACTTCATTGTTCTCCTCTTCATCAAATATCTGAATCTTTGATTTACCTTTCTTTTGATTCAAAAATTCTTAATCACCTACATGATTATTGATTACACCTGCATACCAAGTACCTTGCTCATCAAATGTAACATCCTTTGATACAAGGAATTGTTTTGTGGATGGACTCCACAACCTATAACCCATCTATTTATCATCATATCCAATGAACACATACTTTTCAACTTTAGGTTCCAATTTATGCCTCAATTGAGATGGCACATATGCATAAGCCAAACATCCAAATACTTTGCAATGATCTAAGGTAGGTCTCTTACCCCACCAAGCTTCATATGGTGTCATACCCTGCAAAGCTTTACATGGTAACCTATTAACCAAGTATGTAGCTGTATTTACAGTCTCAACCCACAAATAATTTGGACAATTTTTCTCCTTCATCATTGATCTTGCAAACTCAACAAGAGTTCTATTTCTCCTTTCTGCTACACTATTTTGTTGAGGAGAGTACCTGCAAGTAACTTCCCCTTTTATACCTGCATTCCATAAGTAATCACTGAACTCATTAGAGAAATACTCTGCCCCTCCATCTGGCCTTAGTCTCTTCAACTTTTGACATGTGATTCTTTCTGCATACACATGATAATGTTTGAATGTATTGAATACCTCTGATTTATCTTTGATCACATATATAGTGATCCACCTGGTAGCGTTATCAACATAAATCACATAGTATCTTGAACCATTAATATTGAAATCCTTTGATGGTCCCCACACATCTGTGTGTACCAACTCAAGCTTCTCTGAATACATGAAACCATGCTTAGAATATGATTGCTTATGAGCGTTACCTAATTGACATGCCTCACATCTGTATGTCATATGTTGACCTGCAACATTACGCAATCCAAGCACTGAACCATTGCTAGCCATATCCTTAATACCTCTTTCATTGAAATGTCCAAGCCTTTTATGCCAAAGATCTAACTCAGAGATCTTATGTCCTCCATAAGTAAACAAGGCATGAACAATATTACCTTGAATCTTCAATGTGTAGAGTCTTCCTTCTTTCTTCCCTGAAACAATTTGTTTATACCCATTGCAAGGGTCTTCCATCCTGCTCAAAAGTTAGCATATGTCCTAGCAACTGATTTAAATCAGGAGTGAAATGATCTAGTGACAATTTAGTAGACAAAATAAATGGCTTCCATTTCTCATCTCCTCTCAAACCTGTGAGGATTTGCCTTAACAATTTAACCTCCTCAATATCTTCATCAACTGCACCTAATGCATCTGCAATGTCCTTCATCCTTGTTACATAATCAGAAATGGATTGAGAGGCCTTCTTCTTGAATGTGGTAAACTTTGCCGACAAAGATGCCTTCCTTGACTTTGTAGTATTTTGGAAATGCTCCTCCAAAGCATTCCATATGTCACTTGCACTTTCAAGTCCTCTAATATGAGGTAGCAAGTAATCATTGACTCCCATGTAGATAATGCTCCTTGCTTGAGCATCCTTCTTCATCCAAGTCTTTAAATATGAGAGTTCATCCCTAGTTGGAACACTAGGATCTCTGAATTCTGGTTTTTCTTCTTCACCTGTGATATAGCCTATCAGGTCTTTGCTCATGAGATGAGCTTCCATCCTCATTGACCAACCTGGATAGTTCTCTCTATCCAATTTCTCTATCTGAAGAGAATCTCCCATCCTTTCTTTACCTGTGTATTAAATTCTTCAA
>CM035415.1:35423565-35428565 GCA_020310875.1 Ceratopteris richardii
CTTGACATTTATGGCACTTAGACACATAGTTTTGCACATCTCGATGCAAACTAGGCCAATAAAAATGTCTTTTCACTAACTCATAGGTTCGGTTAATACCAGGATGTCCTGCACTTGGAGCATCATGGCATTCGAAAAGTACTTGATTTCGTATGTCCATTCTACTTGGGACACAAACCTTACCTTTATAAAGCAGATATTCATCTTGGAGAGAATAGTGTTTAAACTTTCTCTCAGAAGTACTTGCTTCAGTTTGTTTATCTTGTTCAGCTGCTTTCCATGCTTGACTGAAGCTTGGATCCTCTTTGCAGCTTCCTTTCAAAGTTGAAATAAATTCACTTTGAATTTGTACAAAACTTAGATTGTTCAACATAGGCATCCGACTTAAGGCGTCTGCCACTGCATTGAACTTTCCTTTTCTGTACCTGAGCTCATAATCGAACTCTTGTAACTGTTCGGCCCATCTAGCTTTTCTACCTCTAAGATCAAGTTGGTTTGCAAACCACTTTATGCTCTCTTGATCAAAAACTATGGTCAGCTTTGATCCATATAGATAATGGCGCCATTTCTTTAGAGCATTTATAATAGCGAATATCTCTCGCTCATAGGTAGAGTAGTTTTGCTGAGCAGGACTTAGCTTTCTAATTTCGAAAGCTATTGGTCGACCATCTTGGCTTAGTACTGCTCCTACTGCAGATGAACTTGCATCTGTCTCTAATTGGAAAGGCTTGTTCGGATCTATGATCTGTAGAACCGGGGCCGATGCTAAAGCAAGTTTAAGTTCTTGAAAACTCTTTGCTTGCTCTTCTTTCCAATTTAACTTTTGATGCTTCCCTTTGAGTTGATCCGTCAAAGGTACTGCAATCTTGGCATATCCAGCCACAAACTTCCGATAATATCCGGCCAATCCGAGAAAACTTTGTAGTTCTCGAACCGTCTTGGGCTCAGGCCATTCAAGAATCACTTGGACCTTTTCAGGGTCAACTTTGATTCCTTCCGCGGAAATAATATGGCCTAAATACTTTACTTCTGGGGTAAAGAATTCACATTTTGACTCTTTACCGTAAAGTTTATTATCGCGAAGAAGTTGAAAAACTTTTTTCAAGTGCTCTAAGTGACTTTCATGATCTTTACTGTAGATCAGAATATCATCGAGAAAATCTACTACAAATTTTCCCAAATACGGCTTAAGCACTTGATTCATCAAAGTCATAAATGTTGCGGGTGCGTTTGTCAACCCGAACGGCATCACTAAAAACTCGTAGTGACCAAACTTTGTTCGAAAGGCTGTTTTAGGAATATCATCTACTTTGATTCTGATCTGATGATAACCTTGGCGTAAATCAATCTTAGAAAAGATTGTAGCTCCCTTTAAACTATCGAAAAGATCTTCGACTAGTGGCATGGGATACTTGTTCTTTATCGTAAGATTGTTTAACGGCCTATAATCTACACACAGCCTCATAGTTCCATCTTTCTTTTTCACTAGAAGGATGGGTGCTGCCCATGGAGACTGGCTTGGGCGGATAAATCCTTTATCCAAATACTCTTGGATTTGATTTTCCACCTCTTGATTTTGGACATAGGGGAGGCGGTATGGGTTTTGAGATTTTGGCTTGGTACCCGGAAACAGATCTATGCTGTGATCGATGTTTCCACGAGAGGGTGGCAAGCCGTAGGGGAGTTCCTTAGGGAACACATCTTTAAATTCCTTCATTAAATTGTTAAATTTAACATAAACTTCTCGAGGAATAAAGGACGAGACATAAGAAACTTGATTTATATTATCAGAATCTGTTACATCTGTGCCAAGGACAAGAAAAGCTTGGGTCCTGGCTTCATTATTTACAAGTTTCTGTAGTTCAGTGTATGATATCAAAGGGATACTTGGAACATCATGCTCACCCTTGATCTTATACACAACTCCGTCGCGCTGGAATTCCAAAGTATTTGTAAAATAACACCTGGTCAATGAAGGACCTAGACTCCATAGCCACTCTCTCCTAAAACGAGATCTACCCGATCCATATTCATTATTTGGAAGTCCAAGGTGTCTTTAAATCCTTGGATTTCTAGTTCCAAATTACAAATCATTGTGTCCCAAACACGGGTGTCTTGACCGTGCATCATGGAGACAATGTATTTATGAGGCGATGGTTCCTGAGGAAGAGCCAGTTTTTTTACTAACGCATAATTGATAAAATTATGCGTAGCAGAGTCATCCACCATTATCCGGATGGTGTGACCTTTTACTGATCCATGCAACTTGACCAAATCATGTGGACCAAACTCTTGAGGTTGCCACATGTTTTTGGAGATTTGACATGAATGGGTACTGTCGCAGTGCATAATCTGAACCTTCTTTGCACTTGAATTTGCATCCAAGTTCAAAGATTGAATCAGATGGATTTGCTGCTTACCCTTTCCCTTACTTTCTCTTCCGACTGGACAGGCACGGCTTCGATGTCCAGGCTTAAGACATTTAAAGCACAAGTTTTCTTTTTGCGCTTTATCATGATCTTCTGGAGAAAGGATGTGTCTAAAAACACGAGGTTTCTTAGACACCCTTTCACTAGATCTAGTCCCTTTACCCTTACGCTTAAAGTTATTCTTCTGGGAATAACTGCTTTCCTGCGTGACATCCAAGCGTGAATTGTCCTCATAAATCTGTGCGACCTTAATCGCCTCTTCAAGGGATTTAGGCGCATGTCTCTTAACTTCATTACGAATTCGCTGGTTAAGTCCTCTGACAAAACCGCGAAGTCGATGGAAGTCATCTAAATTCTTTAACTTCAGAATTACATCTCTGTATTCTGAAATATACACCAATAGCGGTCTACCCTTCTGCTGAATTTTATCCCAAGCTTCCCAATTGCGTTCCTCCTCATTCTCGGGGAGAAACTCTTTCTTGAAAAGATGGGAAAATTCATTCCAAGTGGTGGGTTTCTTGTGAGTCTCAGAGAGACTCATCCACCATGTATAAGCTTTCGGTCCTAGCGACAAACTGGCTTCTACTACTCTCACATGATCCGGGGTATGTTTGAGTTCATGGACATCTTTCCATTTCTCTAAGAAAGTCAAAACCGCATCCTTATTCCTATCCTTATCTTCTCCAGAGAAATAAGGAGGACGGATCTCCTTTCCCAAGGAAAGATCCACAGGGCGGTTATGAGTTTCTAACATACCTACCGAAGCAACGCACAAGGGAGTAGAAGACGCTAGACTCAAACGGCTCATACTTCCCGCTAAAGGAAACATGTCTATTTGGGGAGAGGATAATTCCTTATCCTTTTCCATCCTAACAGACATCGGTGAAGTTGCGATCGTATCTGTGTGACTACCTAAAATAGTCTTACTGATATCCTTAGGCGTCTGAAGTAAGTTCAGAATGGCCTTAAGGTGATCCTGGATTCCATCAACAGATTGACGGAGTACTGCAACCTCATCCGGAATGCTGGACAACTGTCCAAGCTTTTGCTCAACTAGCAACATCCTACTTTCCATATGTTTCCTCTCATTTAAAGTAGTGTTTGTTTCCCCTTTTCTCGCAGAATCCTCAACGTCTAATGCTACAATCGCTGATTCTATTTTAGATGCATCAGACGCATGACTAGTATTTGAAACCATAGGTGCAGATGAATGCAATGCACGTGCAACTATTGGTGGTCTAGTCATGAATGAGGATGTTACTAACATAGGAATGGAAACATACATAGACGCACTAGTAGTACTTGTAAACGAAACGTGGCTAGAAGTCCCCTCCATCGCACACAAAGCGTTATTAAACTTACTAAGTATTCCTAACGCAAGAAGTGTGTGCAACAAAATCAAAAGAGCTATGCAAGAATATCACAAGAAATCGTCCCTGATGATTTGGTCCGTTGAGGTCGACTTGATTCTAGCCGAAAGTGCTAGAATTATGACGAAGATAGGCCTCCAGATCTTCACTCCACAGCTCCACTTCTGTTGAACTTTACTCGAACTTTTAGCTTTCTACAGCTTGGACCACCACAGAAATGTACTCGAGTTCGGATGGGAAATAAACAAACTCCAAAGGTTAATCAAAATGAGATGATTTCGGCTCGGGATTAGCAGAGCAGAGATTTAATTCAACTTGTATATGTTATGCAGAGAACAAAATCACGAAGAACCTTTACTTCAGTGGATAAAGCCCTGAAGTTTCTCTGCAAGGTCGTGCGATCGAATCCCGGCGCCCTCCCGATGGTAGTTCAGCTTTTTTGGCCGGGTGAAGATGTCTGCTTCAGCACGAATTAAGAGAGATTAGTTACCTTCTCAGCAGTACTCCCGTGTACTGTTGTGGCGTAATGGATAGGCGGACACGCTCGCTTAAGCAGGTCTCGTGTTCGATCACCCGCGGACGTGCAGTAGAGAGGATCAACCTTTTTGGCCCCTATTTGAGAGCTTCTTCAGGAGTTCAGCTAGTACTTCTGCTGTATCTTCACGCCGACGGTGATGCTCTTCTAGATAGAGCAGCGTGCTCCAATCGGGGGGACGGGGGTTCGATCACCCTCTGCTTCACCAGAATATTTTCTTTTGGATCTTCTTCGATGAAACCTCCCTCAGCGAACCGATGATTGTATAACGATCTGCTCCATAAAGAATAGCACGAACGGCGCTTCTCTCCGTGGATAAGGCAGCGCCCTCTCAACAGAGGGGCGCGAGTTCGATTCCCCCTTAGCACACAAAGATGAATAACTTTTTAATACTCTCTTGCTCTAAGCTAAAGCATGAGAATGATTTCGACAAGCATCTTAATGCGGGCGGGGGCAGAATTCGCACGTCAAAAGTCCGAGCAAGAAGATGAAAGCTATGGAGATGGCTCTGATACCAATGCAACAGCGTAGCGACAGTAATTGCTCATGAATGAATGACTCTCCTCCCATCCAAATGCCTCTATATATAGCTCTCTCAAGGGGACTACCTTCTTGGGCAGGTGAATGCTAATCATCCAAGTGTCAGCCATGTAACTGCATGTGCGC
>CM035415.1:35431065-35458565 GCA_020310875.1 Ceratopteris richardii
ATAGATAGATAGATAGATAGATAGATAGATAGATAGATAGATGGATAGATAGATAGACATGTTGATGACATGATTGCTCCTACATCATCTACATTTTGTATCCGCATGAGTGCCTCTCCATTTTGAATCTAAGAGGCACTCCATTTCCAATTTATATTGCATTTCCTTTGTATTTGGGTACCTTGCCATTTGCTTCTACCATTGTATTCATTTTCCTTTGAGGGGAATTATCCCACATGAGAGGTACTTTGGAGAGCCCCTCCCAAATCTATATAAGGAGGGCATCTCCCCCCATTTGTACTTGGTTAGAAGCTTGAGGAGCCTACACCATGCTCTTGACAAGCTCATTTCTAATCCATGTGAGTTTAACCATTTCTTGGTCTACTTACTTTGAGTCTCACACTCTTTCTTTGTGAGTACACTCTTCTCTTCATTTTGCTTCCGTGCATGTACTCTCTACATGGTATTAGATCGTTAGGTGGAGCTCTTGGTGGTGCGTTTGGTGGTGGTGGTGGTTTACTTCAGTGGTGTGCTTTCTCTTCATTGAGAGAAGCATTTTGCCATCAATTTTTTGGGACCCATTTTGCCCATCCTCCCACCCTGTTTTTCATCATTCTCCCACCCCATTTCCCCATTTTTCCCTTCCACCCATCGTCTTTGTGGCATTACTTAGTAGTTCTTTCATATTTGTAATCTTTGTGGAGTTTTTGTGCATCTCAAGTCTTTGGAAGTGTTTACAAACACTTCGGTAATATTTTGCTAGAATTTGTAGACCAGTTGAATATTTAAAGTGCTTATAAGCACTCATTGTGCATATCCCACTGTACTGTTATGTTAATTATGATATACTTGTGGTGATGATACATCCCACTCTCTATAGTAGAAGACAAGAGCTCCTTTCTCTTGTATGTTTGCATGTTCTATCGCATGAAAGGAGAAGAACTGAGTTGCTAAGTGGCTGCTAATAAGGGAATAAGGGCTGTGTTGATCATGAATGTATTGATTATTCTCTCTTATTACTATGCAAATCACCACAGTCCATGACACATACATCAACCATCTCCATTCTCTGTCTCTGTACCCCTTCTGCATCTGCATTGGTTCTGCTTCAACCTATGCACTAAGTTAGCAAGGTTGGGCACCCCACTTTGACTTAGAAGTGGTTGGTTGAATATGTCTAAGGAGCAGCACATGCTTTGGGAAGCAGCCACAGAAAGCAACCCTCCCTCAAACAAGCTTTGGGTTGCACACAGTAAAAAAAGTGTTATCAAGCTGGGAGGTCAGTAATGTACGAGGACGAAGATGGAGCTTCCTGCAGCACCCAAACTCCATAGATCCCCATGCTAAGATAAGCAAGCTTGCGATCAAGCTGGAAGAAAAAGGTCGAGAGATTGAAGCTGTGTAATCACTCGCCTCTACATCAAAAAGATGAAAGAAAATGGACTACAATGAGTGAGGAAACAGGATAATGCAAGTGCTAACAAAAATGAATCCGTGATTCATCTGTTACAACCCCGTTTTGTACACCAAAGAAGATTTGAGAGATCTTCACCTCTCCTACAACTGTAGATAGAGCAATACTCTATGTCCTTTGATAGAGTGATCTGAGCCATATTTGGTGGAACCAATTAGAGCAAAAATTGTTGCTCTTACTAATAGTAGAGCCATTGCTCTCGACGCGCGAGAGAGAGAGAGAGAGAGAGAGAGAGAGAGAGAGAGAGAGAGAGAGAGAGAGAGAGAGAGAGAGAGAGAGAGAGAGAGAGAGAGAGAGAGAGAGAGTGCAGACATCGAGACTACAAGCCATCCCATAGAGGCATTGAACGGAGAGTAGGAGAGAATCTAAGCGCTACATTACCTTTGAAATTGTCACCTTTCTCTTCAACAGGCACAAAAGCTACTCTGCACACTCTGCTTGCTTGTCACCTCCTACAACCCTGGCCATCATCCTGAGCAATGATGGAGACAATGAATTGATGTCTCACTCACCTAAAACACTCAGGATGCAATAGACACACCACTTATGAGCTCTGTTAGAGAGAGCCAAAAAGCAAATCTGGAAGGAATCTTGCAGTTCTTCATCTATGAAGCACGTCTGGTAAGCTTTGACTGGGCACGCCAGCGTTGCTCATTCAATTTCAACATGGTAGGCATCACTTCCAAAGATTCCATCATTGACATCATCAATGATGCATTGAGCATCTGAACACTTCTTATTTTGGTTCGCTTAGTCCATTCTTATGATTTATTTGGATGCCTCTCATCCAGTGATTGCTATTTGTCTCTTATCCACAAACTGACTAAGTTTAGCCAAACCGTCTGTGTGGAGTGTTGAGAGAGAATTCATAGCCACAAAACTTTGTGTGTGACATGGAGCTCCAACCATATTCATTTTGAATTCAATGATGCCATCATCACTGATGATTCATGCTAGCTTTTAACATTTTGAGTCACACGGTCTCACTTCAAATAGCTTACTTAGAATTCTTTATATGGTTCAGGGCAAAACTTTGATTTTTCAACACATAGAATCACATAAAAATCTTTTGCTCCCATTGACTTGAAGCATTATTCGTTTGGCACTAAGTACTATAAATTTCATAACACTCAAAAGACACATCTTTGGCAAATTATAATCTCTTATCTATATCTCAAATGAATTGTTGTAACTTCCCAAGGGTAAGTGATCCTATCTTGGTGCTCAATTAACCATTTGTTGGCAGCAGCCAGAGGCATAGAAGACGTGGAAGCATGTAAAGACATAGCAGGGAGTCAGTCGGATCTTTTTTTCAAAGAATTATGTTTTAAAATACTTTTCAAAAACCTCCAATAGTGATTTTTATCACTATTGTAACATATGTAATATAGAAAAACCCTTTTCTTAATTTCTAGCTCCATTTTGTGCAAGCCGAGGAGTCCTCGAGCTTGAGGAGCTTAGGTAGAATGAGCATATCAATTTTGGTTATTTTTAGACACCGTTTACCCTTTCAAATAGCACTTAGGACCTATTTTTTAACTATGTCGGTCACTAGATGTGAAACCGGTCAAAACTAGTCTAGAAACTATAAAAAGAGCTAGAGAGCTCATTTTTGAGGTTAGCTTGTTTGAGTAGAGAAGAGCTTAGAGCTATTTTGAGCTTGTAAGAGTGTTCTTGAGTAATAGAGTTGATTTCTCACCTTCCATTGTGTGTTGCTTGTCTCTTTGTAGTGTGTGTGTATGTGTGTGTGCATCTCTATGCTTCTCACTTCACTCTCACTTCATCTCACATTCACGATCTTCATATCACTCCTATCTCTTCCGCGGATTGACATTAAGGAGGTGGAGCTTCTTAACGTGGTTCTCACCATTGTGCTAGAGCAACACCAAATTTGGCGCCTTTGCCGGGGATCGAGTCTAGGACGAATATGTGATGGTAAGAGTATAGCAAGAAGTGGCATTGGAAGGTAAAAATTTCAGTTTTCTGTTGTTGTTTTTAGTTAGTTTTTAGTGTTTTTCACCTCCCCCACACTCCATCTTCATCACCGCATCATCATCTTCATCTCCAAAAAAATCAGAAAATTCACCATATCCACCCATTCTCCTCATTTCCCCTCATTTGTGCATGTGCAAGAGAGAGAGAGAGAGCTTTTGTGCTTGTGTGTACTTGTGTGTTTTTGAGTTTTCTTGCAGGTACAGAGCTCCAGTGCATCAGGAAAGCTTGGAAAAGGTAAAAATTCACTTTCTGTCAGAAATCTGCCGAGTGTGTTAGACCATCGTGATGGTCTGCCAAGTTCGGTATTTTTGGTAAGCGACCACACCATGAGGTAGGCGACACAAGCGTATGCACGAATCCACAGACGCATCTCAAAAATTTGCATTTTGGTGGACCATCGCGGCGGTCTCAGACCATCGCGATTGTGTCACACCATCGTGATTGGCTCACGCCATCGCGACGGCTCGGCCGGACCATCGCGACGGTCTCATGCCATCGCGACGGTTCACTTGAACCATCGCGACGGTCCTTGACCATCACGACGATCCCGTCGACCCCACGCCATCGCGATTGGCCCATGCCATCGCCTCGATAGGGCCACGTGGCAAGCTAGACCATCACGATTGCTCACTAGCCACGCCATCGCGACGAGATCCTTACACCATCACGACGGTTCACTTCGGACCATCGTGACGGTTCACGTTGACCGTTGACTGACGCCATCGCGATTGTTCACTCAGTTGAACCATCGCGACGCCGCACCCCGACCATCGTGATTGCTCACTAGCCACGCCATCGCGACGAGACCCTTACACCATCACGACAGCTCAAAATTTGGACCATCGCGATTGGCTCACGCCATCGCATCTGTGACCATCGCGACGGTTCACGTTGACCGTTGACTGACGCCATCGCGATTGTTCACTCAGTCAGACCATCGTGACGCCGCACCCCGACCATCACGATTGCTCACATTTAGACCATCGCGACCGTGCACTTCAGACCATCGCGACGGTTCGCTCACACGCCATCGCGACGGTTCGCCTGGACCATCGCGACAGTCCCAGACCATCGCGATCATCTTAGACCATCACGATTGCTCACCCCAAACGCAAATTTTAGGGTTTCAATTTTTGGCCAATTTTGGGGCTATTTTTGGGAAATTTTTGGGTGATTATACTCGTAGGAGGCCCCTTAGCCCACATTTGAAGAGAAACCTGTTTGTCAGTTTTCACCCCCCAGGGCCTGAACGGTCATATCTTTCTCATCCGAAGTCCGTTTTTGGAGCTTAATAGCTCGTTAGAAAGCCCTTGACGAGTACTACGTGACCTCAACTATTTTTTTCATAAAGAATACGTTGATTTTTAGATAAGATAATTTGAGGTTGACCATCTGTGGGACTAGGAAAGAAAAGGGACCTTGGGAAGAAAATTTTTTCCAAAAGTTAAGGGACTTTCGAAGTGTATAAACTCAAGTGCTTGATCATCCATTGAGATATTGGTCTAATATTGGATTTTTCCAGGTCTAGCAAGGGCAATCAAGGGCAATCGAAGGCAACCAAAGCAAGGCAGTGAAGGGCATAAAGCTTGGGAAGCGCGGCTTCTTGGGCATCAGAGCAACCAGAAAAGCTGACTCGAGGTTGGAAGATTACTCAACCCCCTCAGTCAATTTTTAGCTTAGGATAAACGCTAGCATTGTGGATTCAAGACGATAGGAACGCACCAAGTTGAAGAGAATTAAATTTATCAAGTCTAAGACTAAAGATAAGGGTGTGTGATACGAAAACCTAAAGGAAAGAACATAAGTCTGACAGAACGAGAACTCAAAGTACCACAGAAAGTCGAATTCTTGACGCATACATCAAGACAAGAATCTAAAGAAATTTAAAAAAGAATCAAGAAAGTAATAACAAAGAATCTTTGTCGATCTGAGCGTGTACTGAGTGTACAAGGAAGAAAATTAATGAACCTTAGATCGGGCAAACACATAGGTAAGTTAGACCGACGAAGCCTTAGATCATCAGAGGTGAGTGTAAGAACTACTGCACGATCGTGGGCTCAACAATTGAACACTAGTTATCCCTACGAGAGCTCAGATACTAGCGAATCAGAAATGGCATTTAGCACAGACAGACCAGAAGGAGGGTCGAATGTTGCATATTTAGAAAGACCTGAAGGACCCTATAGGACTCAATTGGAGTTTCTGCGAACCAACCGATTAGGTGCCTGCATCTATGAGGATGGTTTGAGAAGACAAGTGGTGCAAATGCATAACCCCGATCAACCCATTGGATTGGAACATCCAGTGGTGAAATTTGAGCGAGACGCGTACATAGACAAGGAAGGAACGATGTATATCTTAAGTACGCAACCAAACAATACGAATGAGTTTGGCGTGATTCAGTTAGAAACAGAAGCAAAATCTCAAGGAAAGGAACCATTAAAAGAACCTAGGACACCTAGAGGGAAATCTGTACTGACACGAGTACTAGTTCCAGAATGGACCCCTCAAGACAACGGAAGCATAGAGTTGATTGTAAATAAAGAAACTGACGAAGCATTTTGGAGGTACATAATAGAACAACCTAGTGAGGTAGGCTCCATTATAATCTATGAGTTCAAGGACCCGGATACACCTGGAAAGGTTGTATACCTGGACTAGACTTCAGAAAGAGTCTTTGTGGTGCGAGACCACGCTAGAAATACATACACATGAAGAGGTGAACTAGTATTCCCTCCATCTCGAGCAAATGTAAATGCGAACCACCAAGGGGCAGGAACATCCTCAGCCCATGGTAATCAAAGGGAGAAAAATAAAGAGAGACCCGAAGTAAGCTTCACTCACCCCATAGGGAGAGATAGAACAACCACGGACACTAATAGAGCGGATAGACAAAGGGAACATGGAATACTAGGTGGTAGAGATGATTTTCCTCTACCTAGACCACGCGAACATGCAAGAATATTGAGACCCACTCAATTAGTAAAATCCATGAAAAATTATTTTGATGGGATAGGAGATCCCTATGACCATGTCGCAGAATTCAAGCAAGTACTAAGAGCAGAACAAGTCGAAGACATGTTCACGCAATATAATGCATTTGGACTAACGTTAAAGAATACTGCTTTAACTTGGTTCCAACCTTTGCAACAGAGGCAATTTAGAGACATCCATCACTTTTTAGAGTCATTCATCACTGAATTCTCTAAAAGTGGGATTAGACATGACACGTCTTCGCTGATTCATAGCTTCAAACAGACCCCTCAGGAAACAGTAAGACTGGCAGGACGTAGGTTTAGACAATATGTTGAAAGATGTCCAATGCAAGAGCTACCCTCACAAGCCAAGCAAGTGTCATTGTTTCTAGACGGCTTGTTGAGCTCTAAACTACGCTCCTATGTGTACTTAAAAGAACCCAGAACGCTAGAGCAATGTGTAAGAATATGCATAGACATTGAGGACAACTTAGGAGACGAGTTGGAACTCTCAAAAGTCTACAAGGACTCGGATTGTTCTTCTCTAGCATCCGAGTTGGAACTCTCAAAAGTCTACAAGGACTCGGATTGTTCTTCTCTAACTCGATAGAGGACCTAGCAGAAAAAGTGGCCCAGAAGCTAGGAGTTTCTAGTAAACAGGTGCCCAAGTTAACAACTAACGTACGTTGTTACACTTGTGGTGGAAATCATGTGGTGAATGTGTGTCCCAATGCAACACAACCGCAAGCCAACCCTAGTGGCCAATACTGTACGATTGAGAGACGATACACAAATCACACGGCTCAGGACTGCCCATATAACAAACAAGCAGTAAGACAGAACTACCCGCAAGCATACCCGCTGCCAGGTAGGTATCAAGGCCAATACAATGCTCAACCTTATTACTATAGGCCTCCTCAAAATTACCCCTATCAGGCTCAACAAAGACCTCAACCTGTTTTAGCTCAGCAACCACCCCCACCCGCGAACATCATCTCAGTGAAATACGCTGCTGCAAAAGAGGGTGATCCGAACTCGAATAGTTTTGACTCTACTCATGTAGATAGTCCACCCGCTTATTACACAGAGTCACCAGAACATGTGGAGACATATCATTATGATAGTCCACCAGTGGAACCTAGTTGGGAGCCAGACTATGCTAATGTGATGTACACAAACCCAAATCCACGGCCCCAATCGAGACAGCAAAGACCACAGGGCCCTAGAGGACCATGCTTTAGGTGCCAAGGAGATCATTTCATAAAGGATTGTCCACATCCTCCGATAGCAGGACAGTCTCAATATTACAACATACAAGGCTTTTGTGCTGATTGTGGCAAAGAGCACATAATCAAAGATTGTCCTGAGAACCCAGTTAACGCTTCAAATGTGACACCGATCAACGTGATAGGTATTGTAAACAACACAGATGGATCCAACCCCACCTACGTGCCTATCCAAGCTATAACTAGAGCCCAGGCGCTCTTACAGAACCAAGAGCTTAATCAAGAGAAAGTATCCGGAACTAGTGAAGTTACAGAATCTAGCAGTAAAAAAGCGAAATCTTGGAAAGATTCCAGAGAAAGAATTAAGAGAAAATGGAGTAAAAGGATAATTGAGTTGGAAGGAAGTTTAAAAGAATCTAGAGCCAAAATTCTAGAATTGACTTCACAGAAATTGAATCAAGAGAACCCAGCTCAGAAATCAGGATCAGTTTTAGCGGAACCCATACCTGAAAACCTAGACATGATGTTTCGCGCATATCAGGCTAGAATAAAAGAAGGACCTCAAGTAGCGGAAATGAGTAAAAACTACCCTCGAGCAGATCTAGAAATAGAGAGAACTAAACTTTGCATGAAGATGGTAGAATTAGCACAAGCTTTGTTCGAAGCCTCTAGATATCTTAATTGGAATAACATGGCAAAACCTGAACCACACTTTCAAGGACTAATGGAGAGGCTAGAATACTTGATAGAAAGCAAAGAGAAAAAGGATCAGCATAGGAATCTTAGTGTCCCACAGACACAGGAAAGGAATGCACCATCCCTGTCTCAAGTACCCAATACAGAAAGTCAAGACAACCTGTCTTCCATACATAAATATTCACATGAATTTTTGAGAGAAATCCAAGAAGAGAAATGGAGCAAAGAACGAGGAACTCATCCTCCTATTCAAGAAATAGACGATTTGCAGGAGCAATTTCCCCAAGACATCCCCTCTATTTACAATGATGTAGAGGAAGAACAACGGAGTGAACATACACGTTTTGAATCTAATTCTTTACAAGAATTACCTCAGTTCACAGGATCTTGGGAAGCTAAGTCTATTATCATGAGAGCACCCACGATAATAGTGAGGAATGAAGAATCAGTAATCCCTAGAAACACGGAAGTAATCAAGAATACCAAAGTACAGTGTAATCTCACTCTAGAGGAATTGTTAAAGGTAAAACCAGAACTGTGGAAACATATAGCAAATCAATTCCCTGAGCTTGCTACAACTTCCTCTCAGATAGGATCACATAAGAAGGTACCAGAGATACCCGTAGAAAAGATCGGAGATGTAAGTACGAGTCACATCCTCATTTGAAGTTTTTTTATTGATAGACACTTTATATGGGCATGGAAATATACTTTGAGAAATACCTTGTGATTGTAAGGCTTACCTGAGAAGGGTGTACATTGCAGTATACCCATTTCTACTGATGCCCGCTTCGTCACATATTGCTTGCACATCTTGCACTGTGATAAGATTTTTTAACTTCTTGAAAACTAAGCTTCAACAACAACTCTAATACACTTTCCTATGCGTGATTCTAAAGCAGAAGTGATTTCTTTGGTGTTTATACAGCTATTCATCAGCTTGAATTGGTCTTGTGTTGTTGATGAAGCAGTTATATCTTCAATAAACGACCTACACAATGAAATATTCCATTACAAATCTTCATTAAAACATATAAAAGTAAAACAAACACTCACCTTGTTGCATATATACGTCATTTGCGTGCTCCACCACCTTTTGAAAGAGCTTCAAAGGATGACAATGATCTTTTCCTATGTCTCATACCAAGTGGAGTCTCTTTCAGCTGCTGGAGATTGGCAGTTAACTTTGAAATTGTGCTTTGTTTTGATTCAGTATCCTGTTCCAAATCTGCAAGTTGTTTTTGTAAAGATATGATTGTGCTTTCTAAAGTGACCACCCTCATATGATGGATGTGATATTGTTGCTATAATAACTGCAATGGCCCATAAATGCATGTATCTCTTTCACATTAGTTGGTCTTGGTAATTCTACAATTACTTTTACCTTTTCTTCATCTGTAGAGATTCCATTCTTTGACACAATGTGTCCTAAAATTTTTCCTTGTCTGACCATGAAAACGCATTTTTTGGGGTTCAAACAAACCTGATATTCTCGACATGTGTCAAATATTTGTCTTAACTCAGGGATATGTGTTTGTCTTATATTTGAATGAGCACATAAGTCATCGACATAGACTTCCAAGTTCTTGCGTAAGAATTCCTTGAAAACATGACACATGAGTCGCTGGAAAGTGGCGGGTGCATTTGTTAAGCCAAATGGCATTACACGAAATGCAAATATGCCCCATTCTGTGGCAAAAGCCGTCTTGTGTTGATCTTCTGGAGCAATGGCTACTTGATTATAGCCTGAGAATCCATCAAGAAAGCTGTAAACTTCCTTGCCCGCAACTCTTTCCAATAAGTGTTCTGTGATAGGAAGGGAATAACTGTCCCTAATCGTGGCGGCATTAACTTTTTTAAGGTTAATACACACACGCAATTTTCCATTTTTCTTGGGCACAACCACAATGGGGGATACCCATTCAGTATGTTTTATTTCGTAAATGAATCCTGCTTCTATCAAGCGATCTATTTCCTCTTTAATCTTCGCAACGTAGTTATCATTGTACGTGTACAGTTTTCTGTTTCGTGGGTTTTGCATCTGGAGTCATAGGGATTCTATGAGAACATATATCTGGATCTACTCCTTTCACATCTTTGTAACTCCAGGCGAACACATCTCTATATTCGCGCAATAGGGCAACTAATTCTTCTTCTTATTCATTTGTCAAATCATGCCCTATGTATGTACATTTTTCTTCTTCTCCTTCTATGGCAACTATGATTCTTTTGGTTTTCTCTCGATTATCATATGCTTCTCCAATGTCAGCTTTTCTGTTAGGCATTCGTACCATGATTCGTCTATCTTTTATTTCGTACTTCTTGAAGTTCTCGGGAACCTCAAATAAAGATTCTTCTGTTTTTGACATGGTTTCTTTCTTCTTTCTCTTCTTGCCTTCACTCTTGCTAGTCACTTGAGTGGCTATCCTCACATCATTCATGATCTCTTCGTGGTTCTGAGGATGAGTTTCTACTTCGAAAAAATATTCTTCTTCTGATGCAAAGGGTGAGTCCATGATAATTGATTCTAAATCAAAATCACTTGCGTCCTCAAAGGCATCAGTGTTCGGTTCGCATTCTTCTAAAATGGAATCACTCATGAGTGGCTCTATCTTGAAAACTGAGATATCATAGCCATCCTCGTCACAGTGGGGTGTCCATTGTTCCTCATTGATGGCTACGTCCATGGTTGCTAGGATTTCTGCCCAACCTGGGGTTCGAATTCTTCATCTGGAAATACTATAGGTGCGTAAGCTGGATCTTGAAGGGTTCTTGGATGTTGTTCTGCACCTAAGGTCCTGGCTTCTAACCGTTCTTCCTCTTGTTTTGCAACTTTACACATCCATAGATGAGTGTCCTCATGTAACCGTGAGGGGTCTGACTCCAAAGAGTGTACTGATTCTGTTTCTACTGGTGTCTTATGGATGGTATTCCATTGTATTGGGGGTACGTCTTGATGTGAATAGTCTTTAAGATTGACTTTGGTAGTCACTCCTAAATGTTGCAAGTACAAAGAATTAGTTCCCCAATCTTGTACAATTTGCAACTGACGCATGAATGGTCGTCCCAATATCATCTCATAAGCATGATTTTTACTAAAATCACAAATGGCAAAAGTATGCTCAAATTCCACACCACAAGTGGTGAGAGATATGCCTTCTAGTAAGCCTAATGGTTTTTCTATGTGTCCGTCACCAATTTGTAGCTTCATCCTGGTAGGTCTAAGTGCTGGCTTACCCCAACGTGTCCATAAAGCGGTGGTAGCGATGGTTACTCCGGCTCCTGAATCTAAGATGGCTTTCGTGGTATAGCCCTGATGGGTTATTGGAAGATACGTGTTACCATTAGGGGAAAAAATGAACCCTGCATGGGCCTTGTAAGGATCCCTAATTTTTAGGGATTAAGCTTAATTCTGTTCTTGTTTAAGGGGACAAAGTGCATTTAATAGGGCACTTTTTAGTAGGCTAGAGTAGGCTTTTTTTTAGGCTTCAATAGGCCTCTCTCGTTCTTATTCTAGAGAGAGAAAGAGAATCTACTTTCCACATCATCAAACTCGTACATGTATTGAATAAAAAAATGAATTTTTTTAAAAAGTCTCATTTTCAGTGTATATTAACTCAAAAGAGCCTAGTTTTTAATATATATGTCAGAAGTCACTTTCTTGGGCCCATTTTCTGAAGTTTCTTTTAGAAAAAGTATAATTTTCAAACTCCCTCCAAAAGTAAGTGCCACATCATCAAATCCGTGACTATGCTTCCCCCAAAAAATGACTTTTTTCAAATTTCATCATTTTCAGCCATACTCAGTGGAAAAATACACTTTAACCCATACACATACAAGAAAACACATTTTTTGAGCAAAACATATGCTTTAGACTCCCTTCCAACCGGTTTTTCATCTTTTTTTTTTATATTGTTGGTCATTAGCAAAGATGGTGTTGACATGTATCACAAACTTCACAGTAGAGCGTCCTCATGCTCCTGCATCAACAAGTATCCATGTTCATGTGCCTAAAGAGTTTGCTCCAAATACACGATGCAACAATGATGCCAATTCTCAAAATGAACGTCGTGCAGCTGGAGAAAAAAGTATTGATCTTTGGGCTCATGGTTCACTCTATCCTCTTGATCCAATATCTTCTTACCATCCAACATTCCATAACCTCTCAACTTTACTTCAGTTCATTGGTGCGGGTGAAGCTGGACTATTAGGTTAGTGCAAGAGATTATCTACACATTTACTTGCTACTGTAGATTCATACACATGTATGCAATCATAGCCAAGCCTTTGTACTCTCTTTTGACTCATTTTGAATGGACAGATGAATGTGAGAATTCATTCAACGAACTCAAACGACGTTTGTGCTCAACACCTATATTGACAACCCCAAATTGGAGTAAGCCATTCCATGTACATGTGGATGCATCCAACTATGCCATAGGATGTGTGTTAGCATAGCCCACGAATGAAGGTAACATAGATCTCCCCATAGCGTGCTCGAGCAGACAATTGAACGCGGCAGAAAGAAATTACACCACTACGGAACGAGAAGGATTAGGAATGATCTACACAGTAAAGAAGTTCAGACACTATTTGTTGGCAAACAAGTTCAAAATCTTTACAAACCATCAAGCCTTATTGTATTTAGTCAACAAGCCATGTAACACAGGACGACTAATACGTTGGTTTCTATTACTCATGGAGTATGATTTTGAAGTAGTAGTTAGGAAAGGAAAGACACATCTCAGAGCTGACCACCTTTCAAGATTAACCTCAGGAGAAGCTCCTCAAGGAGTAGTGGATGATTTACCAGATGCATACTTGTTTAACCTTGAGATAACACCAGAATGGGTTAAGCTGATAGTCCCTATTCTCACGTATGGACCCAAAGATCCTAGGATAAAGATCAAAGAAGGAGCGATTACCAAGTCCCAGAGATACCAAATCATAGCAGGAAGCATATATAAACAGGATAATCAAAAGATTCTTGCTTGTTGTGTAGATGAATCAGAACATGCGAATTGGTTGCAATTAGCACACATAGGTGCATTAAAGCAACATCATTCGAAACATCGAACATTACAGACTCTGCATAGACTAGGAGTATATTGGCCTACGATGGAAGCAGTGTCTACAAGTTGTGTAAAGAATGCCATGTTTGTTGTGAAAGACCACCTGTAGAACATGCTACATTATATCACATGTATCTCACACCAGACTGGAGTGAACCTTTGATGACATACTTGAGGACAAAAACATTCCCTCAAGGGATGACCTTAGCACGACAACGCAGTCTAGACAGGAAGCTCAAGACTATTCACTTATTGGCGATTCTATACAAATGAGGACGAGATGGATAGTTAAGACAATGTGTTCATGAAAGCGATTATCTGAGCATACTAGAGACTGCACACCAAGGTGTTGCAGGAGGTCACTTCGGACCAGATAGGATAATCAAAGCCATCCTCTTTGCAGGATTATGGTGGCCCACTCTTCACATGGATGCACATACCTATGTAAAGAGATGTGATGTGTGCCAAAGAACTCAGTTTCCTACTCGCAGAGATGAAATGCCATTGAAACCCATGATGGGCGGACGTGCATTTTCTAAGTGGGGCATAGACTTTGTAGGACCCATTAACCCCCCTGCAAAAGGAACACATGCTGAATACATTATTGTTGCCACAGATTATCTCACCAAATGGGTAGAGGCAAAAGCCACAAAAAAGAATGATGCACACACGACTGCAAAATTCTTATTTGAAAATGTCTTTATGAGATATGGATTGGCTATAGAGTTAGTGAGCGATTGAGGAACTCACTTTCTAAACCAAGTCATTGAATATTTGTTACAGGATTTTATGGTGATTCACAAGAAATCCGCACCATATCATCCTCAAGCCAATGGTCAGACTAAAAGCACTAACAAGATCCTTTGTAACGTACTGACGAAACTCGTGAACAACAAACGTTCAGATTGGGCCAAACAGTTACACCACGCTGTTTGGGCATATCGAGTGGCCTACAAGACCGTACTCAATGCAACTCCCTTTCACATGGTTTTTGGTCAGAATGCTGTGCTTCCTTTGGACTTCTTGATACTGACCCTTAGGGTTGCACAAGAACATCAATGGACCGGCCATGAATTATCAGCGAGAATAATGGACTTGGAACGATTAGGAGAAACTAGGCTAAAAGCAGCAGCAGGAATATACGCGGCAAAGAATAGGGCAAGTACACCAGGTAATTTATTACTTTATTACTTCTGCCCATATTTTTCTTGTGGTACGGGACCCGTATAAGTCAAAACCACGACAGAAAGCATATTTTGATGCACACGTGAAAGATAAAGGCCTAAAAGAAGGAGATTTAGTTCTAGTATATACGCTAAAGCAACACGCACGGAAGTTAGAAAAGCGAGGTTATGGACCTATGATCATTAACAGACTCTCGACAAGTGGAGCCGTACAATTAGCCACCCTAGAAGAAGATATAATGCCTAATTACATCAGTGGTTGTAGAGTCAGACTATATCAGGAACCTCTTACTGAGGATATGCTTAGACGACTCACGCTGGCAAAGAAGCGTAAGGAGGAAGAAAATAGAATACGAGCTGAAGCTCAGGCAAAAGCTATAGAACGCATTAAGCACATGAAGTTAAGAAGACAAGGACTAGGGAGAGAACATTATAATCATCTGGAAACATCACCCAGATATCCCATGGCCATGTGTCAAGTAAAGTCAACCACTCATCCTAGCATAGTGGACAAGAGACCATTCATTACAGTCAGGCTAGAGGATGGCAACCCTTGCCAAAAGCTCAGGGCTTTAATTGACTCAGGTGCTGCGACTAGTGCGATTAGATGGTCCCACTATAAGGATTCAGGAATAGAAATGCGGCCAATTGAGGCATACCTCATAGGGCTAGGAGGCATGGAAACCCCTTGCATGGGTGAGGTGGATCTTCCTATCCTCATAAACGAAGTGACTATGACATCAAAGCTACTAGTGTGCCATGATGATGACCTGATAGAACCCCTAATCCTTGGCCAAGATTGGCTATATGATCACTCAGTGGACCTAAATCTTAGACAAGGCTCCTTACAGATTGGAACCTTAGATCAGAAGCGAGTGATACTGCTTGACTTCCCTAATGGCATTCCGACTGAGGTTTGTAGCCATAGACCCTATGAAATGCATGCGACGGAAGACCGGAAGATCTTTGGTCAGATCAGTCACGTTACGTCTACACCAACCCACTCGGGCTTGGCTATAGACAGTTGTCAGTCAGAAGGACGTCAGGAGATTTTCCCTGGGGCTTCCTACAAACTAGAAGGGGCAATTACCCGACTGCTAGGGCAGATGGACACAATCAACGGTCGGGTGGGTTGCATCAGCGGACACATGGGCAAAACACCCTGCGGTGCCCATCCTTCCACACTTAGTGCGGACTGGCCTAGATTAAAGATACGAAACGGAGCACTCCCTAATGGGCAGGTCACGCAAGTGTTGGACCTCCCTTCTTTTCCAAAGCAGAGTGTCCATTCGACCTCTCAACCTCAACCACAACAGAGTCAACCACGACGAAGGAACCTAGACCGACGACAACATCAGACGACGAAAAGAGGAAAGCAGTCTCAGCAGCACAAAGCAAGTGGCACAAGACAAATATGGGTGCCAAAAGGACAGAAAGTACCGACAGATTTCAACAATGCAGATAATGACAAGAAGAAGTCAAGGGAGAAGCAGAATCAGTATCCAACATTCCCTCGACCTTCTTCTACAAGTTCGACCATTCGACAAATTTGGATCGCCAAGAAGTACCTTATGAATCGACCCACACCCACGCAAATTTGGGTACCCAAACCATGTATTATAGCTCAACCCTCAAGCCATGTAAAATACACCCCTCGGAAAGCTTTTCAGCCCTCCATACCACCAAATCTGATATCATCTTTTATCCCTCCGCAGAGACCTATAACTCGATCACAAACTCTTAGGAAGTGGATACCAAAACGTATCCAAAAGTCTTCTCCTAACCCCTTGTCTAACATAACTCCCACCCCGACTAATCTACAACCATGTAATAACTCATTCATGACCAAACCTTGCATAAATCCACACACTATAACCCAACATCACTTGTAATAATACCTCATCAAGAAATGTATGTATCGTCTGAACGCATGTAGGTGTCTAGAGACCTGCACTAGTTCTGCAAGAAGCATTGCATCAATCACAGCACAACACTTGGCTACACGGGTTACACATCGGCTATGGAAAGGGATTGCGGTCTCACCTTAATGGGATCATAATTAATTTCCATACTAATGTGCTAATCTTTTGTAGCAGATCTTTTCCATTAGCACATCAATCATCATGCAAACCGAAGAAGGACCATCAGAAGTTGGCCCCAGTGCACCAATGGCCAATATTGGAGAACTACTCGCGGAATCTCATCCGACGATGCAACCACCAGAGTTTCAAGGTTTTCCAGGACCCATGCCAATCGACGATCCTCCTAGAGGATATACTGAGAAGATTCATCGTAATTCTCACTGGTTTCAAGGCCTAGCAGGACCATTAGCGGACGCTGATTTCATATTTGAGGCTAATTTGGCATTTGATTATCGCACATGGGCCAAGTATCAGTTCTTCTCAAGAGAATTCGAAGGACTACAGAATACACAAGACTTAACACATGTTTGGGCAAGAGCCGGATTTACAGAATATTTTAGTGACCCTTTGCCTAAACCTGATTTTTACAGATGCTTTTACTTAGTAACCACTTTGACGGCTTCGGAGAACAAGGATCTACCTGGCACATTTATGTTGCCATCCTTGGTGAATGACCCTCCATTCAGAAGGTTTTATTTGTCCAAAGATTTAATTCGTGCAACTCTTAAAATATTACAAAAATTAAAAGATTAATTGATTGATATAAGTTTGGTTAAATTATGGAATTTTGACTAATGTTTGACTTTAATTTTGCAGGAAAAGAAGTTTGCTGACCAAAAATAAGATGGGAAGTATTCATTTAAGTTTATTCAAGGGTAATTAAGGGTTAAATGTATGTTTTGAGCATGGATTATAGGGTTCAAGTTAAGCTTTAAGGTTAATTATGGGTTAATTATTCATCCTAGTGAGTTATGGAAGGTTAGAAAATAGATTTATGGGTTAGTTGGAGCTAATTGATGTGGTTTAAAGTTAGTTGTAGGGTAAACCTAAGGTTAAATAATTAAATAAGTGGGTTGTAGTCCATAAATGAATTATTCAATAGGTTAATTATATCTTAAGGAACCTTAGCAAATTAAAAGGAATATATATTGATTATTTATTTCCACTAAGCCTAAGGTAATAATTAAAATGGGTTAAATTAAATTTTAGTCTAAGTTATAGTATTTTCTAAAAGTTTAGTATTCAATTAAATAAAAAAGGAGAAGTGAAAGGTTATTTAAATTCTAAAGTATATGGTCCATAGAATATTTAAATAGTTGGATGAAATTGGGGAAATTCACATAAAGGAAAATCCCACGCCTTTTTTCTTGTTGAGTGTTGTTGGAGTGATGTGGAGTCAATTTAGGTAATTGGTTGAGTTATCTAAAGAGAATTGTAGGCTATGGTGGGCTACTCACATCTATTTAAAGAGGGAGTACCTGCTCACAAGTTCATGTGTTTTTTTTCAGGTACTTAATTCTTCTCTAGACTATAGTCATATTTGTACTTAGCTTTATGTCAGTCCTCTGACAGGAGGAGAGAGAAGGCCATCTCTCTTGTCCTTCAATTTATGAAAAGCAAATTTTTTAGGAAGTGCAGAGATTTATTTTCTGATTTTTCTTTCTTTCCCCTCTTCTTTTTCCCTTCTTCTTGCCTCTCCCTTTTTTATCTAAAAGAATTTTTTTTTTCCCCTCTCTCTCCCTCCCTTTCTCTGCCGGCGGCGCAGCTCTGCTGCGCGTGCAGCAGAGAGAGAGAGAGAGAGAGAGAGAGAGAGAGAGAGAGAGAGAGAGAGAGAGAGAGAGAGAGAAAGAGAGAACAGTAGAGAGAGAGAGTTTTAAATTTTTTATTTTTTGTTTTTTCTTTCTTCTTTTTCTCCCTCCTTCTCCCTCTCTTTCTCTGCAACCGACGGACGCAGCCGTCGGCACAGTAGAGAGAGAGAGAGAAAGAGAGAGAGAGAGTGATAGAGAGTGATAGAGAGAAAGAGATAGAGAGAGAGAGAAAGAGAGAACAATAGAGAGAGAGAGTTTTAATTTTTTATTTTTATTTGTTTTTTCTTTCTTCTTTTTCTCCCTCCTTCTCCCTCTCTTTCTCTGCAACCGACGGACGCAGCCGTCGGCGCAGTAGAGAGAGAGAGAGAGAGAAAGAGAGAGAGAGAGTGATAGAGAGTGATAGAGAGAAAGAGATAGAGAGAGAGAGAAAGAGAGAGAGAAAGAGAGATAAGGGTTTTTTGGGTTTTTTATATTTTATTGTTTTATTGTATGATTTTATTATATATTCTATGTTCTAGTAATTCATATTTTATATGTTTTATTTTCTTAAATTAATATAACTAATATATGAAAGAAATATGAATTATAAATGTATATTATGAATGAAATGATTTATTTATTTATGAGTATATATGATTTATGTATAAGTATTTATATATGTATGTGAATATATATGTTTTAATGTGTAAGTATGTACTTATGTGTTTTAATTAGTTTATTTTTATGTACTAAGTGTTAATGTTTTTGCATTTAAATTATGAGATGCATATGCATTAAGTATGAGATGAATGATTTGAATGAGTAATGAATTTATTAAGAAATGGAGGGTGTGAAGGGTACATGTGTATGTTTATTTAATGAAATTGATTTCATATATATGATTTGCATTCCTAACCTTCTTTTATGAGTTTCAGGTTACCAAAAGGAGGGTCCATTTAGTTTCTAACCTTACCTTTCTCCAAGATTCCATTACATTATCTAAACTTTTCTTTATCCATTCATTAAACCTAACCATTTTTAGCCTATTCATGTCTTTACCCTACCCATAACCTAAGCTTCTTCAACTTGATAGACACCTAAGTTCTTTTACCCAAGTACCAAGATAGTGCATGTTAGATATTAGGATTTGAACCCATGTTAGTTTAGTATTTAAACCTATGTTAGTTTAGTATTTGAACCCATGATAGTTAGTGTTTAAATCCATGTTAGTTCATGCATGTATGTGTTAGTGCATGCATGTGTGTGTTTATGCATGTGCATGTATGTTCATGCATGTATGTGTTAGTAAATGTTCATGCATGTAAATGTTAGTATGTGTTAGTTTATGCATGTATGTGTTAGTGCATGCATGTGTGTGTTTATGCATGTGCATGTATGTTCATGCATGTATGTGTTAGTAAATGTTCATGCATGTAAATGTTAGTATGTGTTAGTGTATGCATGTAAATGTTTGTATGTGTTAGTGTATGCATGTAAATGTTAGTATGTGTTAGTTTATGCATGTATGTGTTAGTGCATGCATGTGTGTGTTAGTGTATGTTTATGCATATGTCTGTATGTGCATGTATGTTTATGTATGATTATTTATGTATATATGTATGTTAGTTAAATGTATGTTTATTTATGAGTAAACAATGTATGTTAATGTATATTAAAATAATTATGTGAATGAATTTTTTATTGTAATGTATATAGTTTAATAAAAGAATGTATTTAATATATATGTGTTTTTAGAAAAATTAATTACTTTAATGTTATTTAAAAAAATGCTAAATGAGTGTTATTTTTTATAAAGATATACTAATTTTTCTCATGTGTTTTTTTTCAGCTATTGGCGAACTGGAGATACACATGTGACCTGAAGTTTGAAAAGCAGAGATTGTCCTTAGTTTGAAACTTTTATTAGCTTGTATAGGCTATCTTTTAGACTGTCATTTATAAACATTATCCTTGAGGTTGTATAGGACTTTGGTTATTAATTTAGTATCATCTTTTATGTCTAAAGAAAATTCTTCTAGTAACACCTTTCTACCTTCATCAACTTTTGAATTGTTGTTTCCAAAACCAATAGAAGATAAAGAATCAATAAAAGAAGTAATAGTAGAAGAATCTTTGCACGATCCTAGAACAACTATAACTTTACTTTCTACTGTTCCTCCTAGTGTTAGTGAAGAAAATTTTCCTCCAACTGTAGATAGAAACGTAGAAAATATCCAAGAAGAAACAAACGAAACTAAAAAAGATCAAATAATTAGTGAAAAGATTATCCTACCTTCTTATTTTGATGCAGTTGAACTTTATAGGAACGCTTCACCTTACGGACCTTAGGAAAAGTTATACTTGTACCTGTCCTGCATAGTCACCCTGCGTGCGCCGTTAGCGAGGCGACTGAATTGATTCGCCAGTCGTCAGAAATCGCGCCCACACTTTGAACCCGACGTGAAACAAACGGCCTTGCAGCTCAGGTATAAATTTTAA
This sequence comes from Ceratopteris richardii, assembly GCA_020310875.1. Taxonomy (NCBI): domain Eukaryota; kingdom Viridiplantae; phylum Streptophyta; class Polypodiopsida; order Polypodiales; family Pteridaceae; genus Ceratopteris; species Ceratopteris richardii. The sequence continues at coordinate 35,451,896 of CM035415.1, forward strand.
ATTTTGCATTGCATATACATTCATACGATTTTACATCAGTGCAGCTGCGTCTTCATCCTTGGAAGCTGTGGCATTTACGTGAGCTTGCAATCTTCTTGGTGTCGAGGGCTGGTCTGGTGACCTGAGCGCCTCCACGAAGATTGGCAAGTAGGAGAACCTCGTCACGCCACCCCTTTCGTCAACAATTGAAGCACAAAACGTTTGCACCCATTTTAGCAAACTATGTATTTAGGTTTTGATTCAAATCAATAAATGTATTGAATTTCACAGAAAGCACTGTTTTGAACCTCATCTTCGAGCAGTTGGTATAATTTCTTTACCCTTACATTCTTGGGTGCAAAATTTTATTTAAGGTTAAATTGCTAGTATAGGTTAAAGGCAACTGGTTGTTAAACATAGGTTAAGCGTTAATCATAGCTTTATTTGCAACATTTTTGCATAGTAAAAACTTATCAAACTGGACTCTAACGGAATTTCAGAATTAGTAGCTGAACATAAGGAAAGAGTAACAAAAGAAGTTCAAGATATAGTTAGAATTGTTCAAGCTAGGTCAAAACAAACTTCAAAAATGGACGAGCTATTTCAAATTATGATGCACGAGACACAAGGACAAAAGGTAGTTGAAACGTTATTAAAGGATAAAGGGAAATTTACTGGTATGAATGTTACAAATTATTTAGACACGTTTGAGGAATTAGCTAAGTTACACGGTTTACTTGAAACAAAGTGGAAATCCTATCTTGGACGTCTGACCATAGGTACTGTAAAAGCTATTATGGATATACATGACAATAAGGAATGGGATGAGTTTAGAAAAGAGCTGCATAAGGAATTCTACTTAGAAGACTACAGTCAACATAGTCGAGAAGGATTTATGAAATGGATTAGTTCACCTAAGCCTCACATTTCGTTAACTCAACTCCATAGTGAATTTATGAAAAGATTCTCTCAATTACCTGAACAGGATAGAGTTGCCCTTACCCCAGATATCATTTTATATTTCCTTAAAATCTTGACTCCAGATATAAGGGTAGAGGTTGAGCGTAGGCTTGAAGAACCGGGAAAGAAATATGGGCTTACAGACGACTGGGGTGTAGTAAAAACTGTAGTTGAGGCGGTTGCTCACATGATCCAACGTAAAACACTCCTTTATGAATCGATGTCTCAACCATCTTCCAGTTTTCCTCCTATTCAGGCAACTAGGGATACACATATAGATTCAAAAGTTGAGCCTACAATATCCACATCTAGAGTACCAACCGAGTTACAATTTGAGATTTTGTTTAACAAGTTGGACAATATGATGCATATGCACGAGAATATGTCTAAAGAGGTAGCGGCTTTGCAGAATGTGGTGTATGCTTTAAACCTACAAGATAAACCTGCAATGCAAGCTCATCCGACTATTTATCCTCAACCAGTAAATGCTCCAAATCCACCATTAGTAGCTCCGAATCATCCATTAGTACCTCCTAATCCACCTTTTATACCTCCTAATCCTCCCGTTGTACCCCAACCAATTCCTCAACCGATTCCTCAAGCATTTAACCAAAGAAATTTCAATGAAAGGAGAAATGCCAATGTGAGGAGATGTATCTGGTGCGATGCCACAGATCATTTGACTTACACATGTGAAATAGGGAAACCATGTACGAAATAGGGAACAAATTAGGAAAACACCTATCAGATCACAAGAAAAAATGCACGAGAGTCATTTACCTCTTAGTGATTCTGGAACATACTTTGATCATAATTTTTACTAGAGACCATTGTTGAGCGAGACAACAGTGGTAATTGGTTTGATATCTCACATAAATGTGTAAATAAAATAGAAAATGTATCTGTTTATTTTTCATCTTCAAAATTTCAAATTCTAAATAATAAAGATATTCCTAGAAAAACGATAAAAAAATATGAAAAATATTTTGAAGATAAAGGATATATGTCTAAAACTGAAAATATTGAAAACATAATTGAAACTTCTTTTTCCTCTACTTTATTTGATGAAATTGACGAAACTTTACATGATGAAAAATTATTACATGTTATTCTTTTAAACTCATTAAATGAATATGATTTAATTTCAAAATTTGTCTCTGACTTTCATGAAGTTCAAATTAATACAAAATATAAAACAGTAGATAAAAAAGTAAAACCTGTAGCTCAAGCTTTACCTGAAGGAAGTGATTTAAAAATTAAACAAGTAGCTAACGATCCTATCTTACATGACATGTCTAAAATAGGTCATAAATTTATTGAAGAAACTATTAAATTAATAAAAATTGGAAATGAAAATTCTTTTTTATTACCAACTGAACAAGAATTATTTGGTGAAATGATTAAAAAACATGGTAGAGCTTTTTCTCTTTATCCTCAGGAAATAGGATGTGTTGACCCTAGATTAGTTTCTCCTATTATTTACTGTAGCCCACATACCTTGGAATCTTCGCCCTATACCAGTTCCAAAGGCTCATTTACCTGAGCTAATGAAACTGCTTAAGGAGAAGATGAAAATGAAAATATTAGAACCTTCCTCTGCACCTTATTCTAATAGATGGTTTACTGTTCCTAAAAAGAATGGTAAACTTAGATTTATTCAAGACTTACAACCCGTAAATAAAGTTACTATTAGGAACGTGGGAACCGGACCTATTGTAGGAGAATTTGCCGAAGCTTTTGCTGGGCATTCTATCTACTCTATGGGTGACTTATATTCAGGATATGACTAGTTTCAGCTTGCTACTGAAAGTAGAGATATTACCACGATGAAGACTCCTTTAGGATTAGTTCGTATGTGTACTCTTCCCCAAGGAGCTACAAATTCGATAGCACATATGATGAACGCGATGAATAGGGTTCTTCATGACTTTATTCCTAATGTGACCATGCCGTTTATAGATGATATCCCAATTAAAGGATGTGAAGAAAAAGAAAAAGATGAGACATTAGATGCATTAGGATGTAGGAAATTTGTAGCTAATCATATTTTAGATTGTGAAAAAATTCTAAAAAGATTTGAAGAAGTAGGATTAACTTTTTCTATAGAAAAATCAGTTTTTGGAGTTAATGAAGTTTTAATTGTAGGACATTTATGTGGTTATTACGGTCGTAGGCCTTATCCTCAAAAAGTAGATGCTATTAATAAACTATCTGAAACCTGTAAAAACATTAGTGAAGTTAGACGTTTCTTAGGAGCATGTGTATTTTATGCAATTTGGATTCCGCATTATGCCCATGTAGCTAATCCATTGTACGATTTACTTAGGAAAAACAGAAAATTTAAATGGACTGAAACTCATGTTAAAACGATGAAAAAATTAAAAAATTTGCTTTCTAATGCACCAGTTTTAAAACGTGTAGATTATTCAAACAATAAACCAATTATTTTAACTGTAGATACTAGCCCTCTAGGAATAGGCTGGGTAATAGGTCAAGATGATAGTGAGGGAAATAGATATGCTATTAGATTCGGAGCTAAAATTTTGCATGAAACTCAAAGAAATTATCCACAAATAAAACGAGAATTATGGGGTTTAGTTACTGCATTAAAAGCTGATAAAGAGTATTTTATAGGAGCTAATGTCATCATAGAAACAGATTGTTTACCTTTAATAGGAATGATTACTAACTATTCTTCTCCTGATATAGCTATGTTAAGATGGATATCATATATTAAGTTTATTAATCCTATTTTAAATCATATTTCTGGTAAAACTAATTCCGTAGCAGATATGCTTTCTAGGGCTAAATTTGAAGATGATGAATTGACTAAAACTGATTTAAATGTAATTAGTTATATTTCTGATATATATGTATATGAAAAATTTAATGAAAATGAGTATGAAGGGATTTGGTCTGATATAGGTTATTATCTTAGTACTCTGAAGCAATTACCTATTTGGTAAGCTAATAGATTTAGAGATATTAGAAAACGTGCGTTTAATTTTTTCCTAAAAGATGGTTTTATTTGGCGACATGCTAAAGGGAAAATTAGATATCCTCAGCGAGTTTTAGGAAATAAAAAACAGCAAAATAAAGTTATGATAGATATGCATGAGACTCTTTGGGCAGGTCATAAAGGCTTTTATGCAACTTATGATAAAATTAGAGAAGCCTACTAGTGGCCGGGTATGTATGTGAATATACGTGACTTTGTTAGTACTTGTACTACATGTCAGGTACATTCGTCAGTTAGGCATAGAGAACCTTTGCACCCTACCTATCCTCCTTGTATTCATTACAAGTGGGTAGTTGATTTAGTGACCATGCCTAAAGGATTAGATAAGATGAGATATATATTTTTAGCTAGAGAAGACCTGACTAATCATGTAGAAGGTAGAGCGCTTCGTACGAAAACTACTTATAACGTATGTAAATTTTTGCTAGAAGAAGTTATTAGTAGATTTGGCTATGTAGAGAAGATAGTGGCAGATAGGGGAGAGTTAGATGCTAGAGAGGCTAGAGAATTCTTTGATCTGCATGGGATTCGTCTGTCTCTCACTACTGCTTATAATCCGGAGTCTAATGGTAAGATTGAGCGGGGTCATCCCTCTATTGTAAAGGCAATTTCTAAGGCCTGCAATGGTGATACGCGACAGTGGCCTAGATTCCTTCCTTTTGCACTATGGGCAGACAGGATGACGTATACTAGGTCTACAGGATTTATGCCTGCAGAACTAATGTACTGTCAAAAGCCGATTTTTCCTATCCAGTCCCAGATTATTTCATGGGTGACACTTCCGTCGAATAATGAGATGACTCGTGAAGATCTAATTTCAGTTAGGATTATGCAGTTAAATATAGGTAATAAAATGATTGAAGAAGCTGTTCAGAAAATTAAAAATTCACGTCTTAAAAATAAAATCTTATTTTGATAAAAAAACATAGACTTAGACCTTGTACTATAGAAGTAGATGACTGGGTTTTAGTTTATGATAGCACTTTTGATACTCAGTATGATGCTAGGAAAAAATTAATTAAGAGATGGTTTGGACCATATGTAGTTGTGACTGTATTTGAAAATGGAACATTTAAGCTTAGAGAATTTGATGGTTCTTTATTGAAAAATTTGATTGCAGGAAAAAGAGTTAAGCTATTTAAAAAGAGAAATAATGAAGAATATGAAATTGAAGAAAATGATGCTGAAGATGATGCTGATGAATATGAAGATGACGATTAAAAATCTATTTAAAAATCAGGTGAAACAGTTTTGATTAGAGATTCTTTAATTTTTTGTGTATATGCATAAGCATTACTGCATGGATTAAAAGGATATGTTTCAATTTATTTAAAAAAAAAAATCAAGTAGAATTAAGATATAGAAATATCTGAAATATTTATGATTGAAGCATAATAACTCGTATTTATATGAACTGAATCAAGAAGTTAAATAGAAATTTTGGAATTGGAAACTTGTAAAAGGAAAGGTAGTCTTATTTTGAATATATGTATATGCTTAAAAGAAATTTTATTCATTAGTAAATGGGATTTTGTATCTTGCTTTTATTTTTTATGAGATATGACCTCTAAATAAAATAAAAATTAATTAAAAACTTCATACCTAACTAGTTTATATGTATGTGTCTGTTGTTAGTGTGCTATGTTGGGCTAGTAGGCGGGTGGAACAACCTTGGTCGGGTGATCAAGGCCACGAGCTGCAGCTAGTTTCATCATAGGCCTAACCTATATGTTGTCATGCGCCTGCATGGGTCGGTAGGCGGGTGGAGTTACTCTGGTCGGGCGATCAGAGCCACGAGCTGACGTCGATTTCATGTAGGGCTGACATAGTTTGTCGTGCGCTATACCGGGTTGGCAGACAAATGGGGTAAACTTGGCTGGGTGGACAAGTCCAGGAGTCGCATCCAATTTCGATATAGGCCGATTTGTTAAAAATTAAAGAAAAAGCTGAGTTGGGATGAAGTAAGAAAAATGAAATGATTTAAGCAATAAAAGAGAGTCAGACCATAGGAAATAAAAGTAGGAGGCATATAATTCTGTTATCTGATGGGAAAAGTTTTCTTTTTGTATATGCTGTTATGAAGGATAAGTTACTTATTCTTAGCAAGTGACATGAACAGAAGGACTATAAGACTTATGATTTATTCTTATAAATATTTGTTTAAATGTGGATTCAAAAATATGACATGATATTTTATAACTTATTTCTATGTTTTTTTTTTTTTTTAATTGATTTGTACAAATCTTTTTAATTGCATAAAGTGTGAATGCATGATGTAATAAAATTTTGAAATTATTTAAAATTATTTTCAAAAGAATTTGATTTGTTCCACTTGAAACTGCAGGTTGGCCCATCGGGACGATGTGCAGGTTTAGTGGGGGTGGATGTCGGAGAGAAATTGTTACTCTTAAAATATTACAAAAATTAAAAGATTAATTGATTGATATAAGTTTGGTTAAATTATGGAATTTTGACTAATGTTTGACTTTAATTTTGCAGGAAAAGAAGTTTGCTGACCAAAAATAAGATGGGAAGTATTCATTTAAGTTTATTCAAGGGTAATTAAGGGTTAAATGTATGTTTTGAGCATGGATTATAGGGTTCAAGTTAAGCTTTAAGGTTAATTATGGGTTAATTATTCATCCTAGTGAGTTATGGAAGGTAAGAAAATAGATTTATGGGTTAGTTGGAGCTAATTGATGTGGTTTAAAG
>CM035415.1:35479450-35536950 GCA_020310875.1 Ceratopteris richardii
GGAGGCATTGAGGACTGATCTGATATGCCTTGTAAGGATGATGCATAGGTGAGTGGAAATGGATGTGTTTGAGCTCTAGGAGGGATGTGGTGTAATCTCTTCCATTGATAGCTCTTTATGGGAGTTTTTATGGGACTAAGAGATCCTTTCTTATTGTTGGAGCGATTGTGACTATCGCTCTAACACTCCTCATGAACCTCGTTCTTCTAAGAGCTGAACTCTAAAAAATTCAAATTGCGACCAAGGTCTCACCGGGCATGCCAAAATGAGCACCTATAGATCAATTTTTTGATCTAGTGCTCAATGTGGTGTGTCCTCTTAAGTGCAATATGCACTATGGTTGCAATTTGAAGACTCAATAGAGAAGAATAGCACACATACAATGACACATAATGATATTGGAGAAAGATGCTGAAATTGTGAGTATACACAGCTCACAATGATACTAGAGCAAGATGCCAAGATTATGAGTACACACACCTCAAAAAGGATAATAGTACAATCTTTCGGGCAATCCACAAGAGACATAAGAATACACATTCACGCTATTTGCTAGACCTCAATTCTACAGAGTATACATTCTCTAGACTCTAACCTTCCAATCTAGCTACTCAAGAGAAGAATAGCCAACCACTGCTGCCGAGTGACACTCACAATGCCAGGCTAGCTGATCCCTATTCTATCTAGTGAAATACTAGTGATTCGCTAAGAGCAACTAGGGAACTAGGAAAAATAGGCAACTAGGGAACTAGGAGAAGTAGGTAACTGCAAAAATAGGCAACTAGGGAACTGGGAAAATAGGCAACTAGAGAACTGGGAAAAATAGGCATCTGAGAAATAGGTCAACTTAGGAAAATAGGAAACTCGAAAAAATAGGCAACTGAAAAATCGGTCAACTTACGAAAATAGGCAACTGGAAAAAATAGGCAACTGAGAAATTGGTCATCTAAAAAATTAGGCAACTTAAAAAATTGTGAAGTTTGCTGATTCCTTTGTTTTTGATGAACTGGATCCTCTTAGTTTTCTCCACCTTCATCCTCTTTGCTTCTTCTGCTTTTGATCATGTTCAAAATCAAGATAACTTTTCTTTTCCACAAAGAGATAGATGCCGCTAACTACTCAGGTAACGCCCTTCCTAACCGAGCCAAGTGGACTCACTAGCCACCGGGGTATGCTCTTCACCAAGCTCCTCCTCATGGATATACAGATACCAAGGCAAGGTCCGAGTGTCCGCAATCACATATACAATAAGCTGGCTCTCCTAAGCACCATGGGTGAGCAAAAACTAAACAGAGTCCCAAGCCCTGATAAATAAGTCAGTGAGATCCAAGTCTCCAAGATGATGGGAGAACTCAATGACCTATACCCTCTCCAAGATGATGGGAGAACTCGATGACCTATGCCCTCTCCAAGACAATGGGAGAACTCGATGACCTATGCCCTGACAAAACACAGAACCTCCCCAAGATACCATTCCAGCTCTAAGACTCCGCAGAGGGGAAACAAGAATGCCACTACCGACTCCCATGTGGACTAACTACGAGACCCAAGAGCCACCCCGCATGGACCCGAATAGGGGTGGCGAGTAAGTCCTCCTAAGCACCGAAGAACCTCAAGAACTCATAACCAAAGCGCTCCCCCGGAAGATGGTGGTCGAAACTCACTAGGCCTGGAGGGATAGCCATCAAAGGAGAAGTACCCCGCGAAAGAGGAGTGTGAGGGAGAGACTATCCCACATGAACCTCCCTACTCACCAAGAAGTCATTGTCAAGGGACCGTCGAAGACCGAAAGGAGAAGGAGCTTGCGGTCGAGAAGGTCGAGGAGAAGTAGATGGTCCGAGAGGGGGCCAGCGGTGCAAGAACCGAAGCCCATGGTCCAAAAGTGGCTGCCGAGGGAATGCCAAAATCACAAGCTGGAGGCATCAGAACCACGTCAAGTTCCACGAGGTGATCCTTGTGAAGAGCACTATAGTAGTTCCCAGTGGGAACAAATCTCTCCCGCCCCACCGGACGGGGCCGTCAACCAAACTATCGTCGACGTCCTGGCTGCTACGAACTAGTGCCAGACCCAGAAAGGGCAACCGCAGTCGCCGGACCTGCATCATGTGGGAGAAACCCATCCCAAATCCCATCCCCAAGCGACGAGGAGTCACGGACAACAGCCGGAGAGGCAGGGGTGGGAGAAAATTGAGCAAGGGCCCGCTAACCTCCTGTCTCACAGGTGGCCTAGTCCTCCTCCCGATGTGCGAAGGACATGCCTTCGCAAGGTGGCCAATGTGGCGACAAGCAAAGCACTGATTCGCAAGACCCGAATAGTCGACCTTCTCAATCAACAAACCACTCGAGAGTAAGGGGAGCTCAATTTCCTACAGCGACATCGAGGGATCTGCAATAAGAAAATGCAAAGATGGGATGCCAGCTGCCTTGGCCACAACCGCGGCCGCCAAACGAGGAACCTCCAAGAAAGTGCCAATAGTCCCACCAAGCTCTGCAAGTAATGGAAGGTATTCGTGCCGAAGGCCATGGAAACATGCCATCACAGGAAATCCCCGCGTATCGTCGAGGAACAATGCCGGGGAGGATGCCGCTGACAGGTCAAAACCATGTGTCCAAGGGCATACGAAGGTGCGGCTCGCCCAAACCCAATAGGAGAGAGTGCAAGCATCTGGCCGACTACCTCAGGTGACTCAAGCTCCACCTCGTAGAAGCTCCGACTAAGGGGCTGGATGCCCGAGCTTGCAAACCTTTGCAAGCAAGCTTCTCTCAAGAAAATCCCTGAGTTCACCACGATTGGGAGGAAGTCCGATGATTTTGCAAATCACAAAAGCGGCTTGAAGTGGTTCGACTTCAGAGGCCAAGCTCCCTCAACCCTCATCGGTAAAGGAGAGTCCGATGGGTGACGGAATGGGGTCAGACGAAGGGGCTTCACAGGAGTCCCTCTGTGGAGTGGATTTCATGTCCATCTATGTCTGACACGCATAGAACGAAGGAGCGGGGGAGGAGGAGGGGGAAGGACAAGAAAGGGATGGTACATGCAAAAAGAAATGTAAGAAAAGAAAAGAATTCTTCCGTTCCTTCTACGCCTACTTTTGGCAGACTAGACGTTTTTTTTTTTTTTTTTTTTTTTTTTTTTTTTTTTTTTTTTTTTGGGGGGGGGGGGGGGGGTTGGATGGAGGAGGATGAGTCTGGCAGGCCGAGGGGAGGCCACAGAGCATACGACGATGGGAGGGAAGTACAGCGGGCATGCGTAGCGAGCTTCTTAAAATCAAGATTTCTTCTTCTTGTTCTGTGTGCTTTCTGCAACTCATAAGAGTAAAAACATAAAATACATCATTCCAGGGACTTATCAGAATACCCCTCTACAATACGAAGGTGGATGTAGAAGAAAAAGGGACTACAACAATTATGTAGAGGATCAAAACCAAGAGGACTCCTTATTACTTATGAATCTCAACATGAATGAAGTTAAAGCTAATAAAAGCCTATTCTATTTTGACTATGATTGTTTGAGCCATGTGGCAGGAAAACACACGTAGTGCCCGAAATAAAAAGAATATTCAAGTTTGATATCAGTAGCAAGTGTCAAGCATTCAAGCACACTGTTGGTTGTGTTAACTGATGATAAAGATTACGGAGTGTAGAGGAGAACTCAAAGAAAGAAATCATTTCAACCTTGTTTCTTAATATACACAATCATACAAGCATAGAGAGAGAGAGAGAGAGAGAGAATACTGTGACGCTCATCTGCATCCGTATGCAGTATGGCAATTGTGAGAATATTGAGAATCTCAGGCATACATATCTGCTTAACTTACTGCTTACATTGAAAGGACTTTAGTTGCAAAGGGAAATAAGGTCTTCAGGTTTTCCAGTGTCCCAAGTGTCCACGCCATTCCAGCAGGAACAAAAAATAAAATTGTAATGAACACAAATATTATTCCCACAATGATTCTGATCATCCAAAGAAGAGAAAATGATATGGAAAGGCTTCGCCAGTTTACGTCACTTGGTTCAGGTGCCAGATCAGTCACCCATGTTGAAGGTTTTGAGGTTAGGTGCATGTAAGCAGCCACAGTTGCACTCCATCTTGTTCTGAAGGACACAAAAGAAACAGGAATCTCCTGGGAGAAAAAACACCAAGCATGAGATGCCTGATAGGAAACAAAGCCAAACACACCTATTGAGACCCTTCTTACACTTCTTGTTTCAAAAAATGTAGCCTGAAATTTCTTAAGCTTGTCTTTAAGCTCTTCGATCTGGCCTATGTAATACTTAAGTGGGTCTCTTCTACCAGAGAGACCCAAAAACCCAGTCCTTAGAGGGATACGCTCTCGAGCTGGCAGCAACTTCAGAAACTGTATTTCTCTAGCAACCCACTCTATCTCCCCCTACAACATGAGTTATCAATTAATTTTACCAAGAAAATATAAGCTCATCTAACTTTCTATTTTCTTGAGGGGCTACATACACACACACAGATCAGAAGTCAACTTGGATTATGAATCCAATTGGCATTATCTGCTAGAACATAAACTAAAAGTAGAAATCTAAGAAACTACCAGCAACTTCTGCCATCTCGTACTGGCATAAACACTCTGCTGTAAAAGGTATGTGTCAGGATAGTAGGTACAAAAGAAGTCATCTACTTGCTGACTGTAGCTTTGGTGGCTTGACTTGGGGACAGCCCGTACAAGAATTGTGAATTGTCCTGGCTTAGGTTGTACAATCTGCAAATGATAAATTCTTCTTTTTGCAATGTGCCTATATTCCTGCACAGATACAACAGCCTTAACATTATGTGCTAGTAAACACAAAACAGTTATTTTGATCCAAGTAGTTTATCAAAGAAAAAGGTGTCATCTTATCAACTACGTACCAGGTACAGCATTGAATAGGCAAGAAATGAAATGACATAAAGGAAACTCAGATGTGCCCAGAGCCTGCCACAGAAAAATCAAATGTGTAATCAAGAGTAAAGCATCTAACTAAACCACAGAAAGTGCCATAATACTTCTTATTGGAAGCATGCAATAATACATGAACTATTTCTTTACATATATTATATATATCACTTCAACTTTATGTGCTTTTATAAAAGCTTCACTACTTAACCCTTCAATAACAGAGTCGTGAGAAAACCTTTCAAATCATTGGACAGACTACCCTGAGGTTCTTTGACTGAAAACTGAGCTGCTAATTCTAAGAACAGCTTTTCATTCTGTGTACCTATATACGTCTGTAAGTTCAAATTTACCTTAACTTGTGAACAGAAGGTATGAAACCTATTCACATGCATTAGAAACTATAGCAACAGCGACTTGCATAAAAGAATAAGCTTCAGATGAAACATGATTGATCGCAAACATGCAACAAAAGTACAAGAACAAGAAATTAGATAAACGGATAAAAATAAAAATAAAGCCTAAAAATATTCTAATATATGCTAATAATAAAGAGCGATTGCAAATTTCTTTTATAACAAAAACTAAAATTTGAAAAAAAAAAAGTAATGAGCAAGATGATAACAAATATAGAAGTAAATAAATCAAATAATAGTATTAAGAAAGTAAAATTAGAAAGCACATCATCTTCAACTTCTACGGTTGTGCAGGCAAGAAATATCAAAGCTCAAATTTTATCATGCAAGCTTGTACAAGGGGCTATGATATCTTATGTCCGTAGTGCTGGTGCAAGCTCTTATAAAGTGACTCTTCATATAAACACTTCTAATAAAGCCAGCAAGTTGAGTTTCCATCATTACCAAAGGTGAAGGACAAACTTAGCCAGTATAAAGCCGTGCCATCAAATATAGAGAAATCAGATAATTATAAAAAAAAAGAACGGATACATATCAGATAATTAAAAAAAAAAGAACCGATATATATGCTAGAAAATGAAAGAATAAAGTTAGATTACATAAAAAGGGGGGGGGGGAGAAGGGGGGGGAAAAGAAAAGGGTGGGGGGGGGGCTTTTATAAAATTCGAAGAAAATTAAAGAAATAAATAAAACTTGAACCCAAAACTACCTAACACGATCAAAAAGCTCCCCTCTTCTATGGAACTCGATAATGATCAGTTTGAGTCAAGCCAATGAAGGAGAGTCACAAATAGACTAACTACTAAGTGAGAAAGTGCTGACTCTGTTTAGTTGACTCATTGATGTTTGGCAAGTAATTCATGGTCCAAAAAGTTGAACTGGATTTGCTGAGTATTCTTTAGGAAGAGATAATGGAAGATGATATCCAATTTGCAGGAATTGCCTGCCTTAAGCCATGTTCCCACATCTCTAAGCTTTTTCAACAAGAAAAAGATCCTTCTATCAGTTATATTAAAATACAAAAAGGCTGCAAACTGCACCAAGGTATCCATCTCTAAAGGAGGTACACCGTACCAAGAGAAGATGCTGCATCAGAACTCAACCCTCAGGTTGGCATCCATCAGAACGAACTCGCGCTCCAGATTGGCAGAGAAAAACAGCCAAGCTAGCAGGCTAAAAGACACATGATAAACCCAGCCTTCAACAGCATTGGAGACCCCAAGGGTTGGGGAAAGGTTGCTCTGCATCTGCTAGATAATCCTCCAATCACCATGCTCCAGATGTTCCAAACAGTTTGTTGAAGCGGTATTCTGTCCACCTATGTCAAGCCCACACAATGTACATAATGCATACAGATTTGTGAGAAGGTTGATAGATCCCACCTGGGATGTCTATTCTATGTACTACCCAAAGGTATACCAGCTCAAGGAACTAAGAGGATCTGCTGGATCCTGCTTGATATATTTTTAGACTTGATAACATCATTCATTGTATATCTAATATATTCATGACCATTTTTTATTAGATTAAGTCAAAATCGCATACTCCCTGCACGCTCATCCAGCCCCCCCTCTCTGCAATGCTTCCTCACCCCTCCCTCCTTGTAGCACCCCCACACCCCCCCCCCCCCCAACGCCCCCTGCCCGTCCCCATGCACATCCCCCCCCCACTACCGGACCCCCCTCCCTCCCCCCCCCCCCCGCCCGGGAGCATCCCTGGCCCACTCCCCCTCTCCTGGCTCTCTTGGCAGGCCCCCCCCCCCCCCCCCCCGCTTCCCTCCTTCACCCTCTCCTCTTCCCCCCCCCCCCCCCCTTTCCTCCTTCGCCCTCTCTCCCCCCTTTTCAGCCCATCTTTGTCTCGGTGGTTGGCCTCCACCTATCCCCCTCTCCCTCCTCCCTTGCATGCGTCAGACACATATGGACACAGAACTTACCCCTAAGAGGGACTCACGCGAAGCCCCCTCGCCCGACTCCATTCCATCGCCCATCCATCTCTCCCTTACCGATGAGGGTAGAGAGAACTTTGCCTCTCAAGTTGAGCAACTTCAAGCATCATCACTTATCTGCAAAAATATAGGATTGCGCCCACCAGTGGCAAGCTCAAGGACCTTCTTCAGGGAAGTTTGTTTGCTAAGGTTGGCAAGGTTGTTGATATCCAGACCCTGGGTCGCAACTTCTATCAAGTTGAGCTTGGGTCTCTGGAGGCGACCACCCGGATAATCGCCCTATTGCCTATTGCGGTTCGCGTTGGTCATGCATACGTTTTCCCTTGGACGCATGGCTTTGATCCTTCCGCAGCCTCGTCCTCAGCTTTCATTCCTAGCGAAGTATGCGGGTTTCTTGTGATGGCATGCTTCCCGGGCCTTCGACACAAGTATCTCCCCTTGCGGCCACATATTAGCGCGTCTCTTGGCAGCGGCCTCGATTATGGCAAAGGCGACGGACCTTCCTTCAATGAGTATCCTCATTTCCGATCCCGCATAATTGCCGTCAGAGATTGAGCTTTCATTACTATCAGGCAAGTGGTTGATTCAGAGGGTCGAGTATTCCGACCTTCGGAATCAGTGTTTTGCCTGTCGCAAGGTTGGTCACCTTGTGAAGGCATGCCCCTCAGGGACCATGCGGTGAACCAAATAGCATTCGAGGCGGGAGATTCAACGACCACCTATGCAAGTGTCTCCTCCGTCCCCCTCTTTGGATTCACCTAACCCCTCGCCTATGGTTGGGGGTGGGTCTCATCATAACTCTGGTGCTCCGACGGCCACAATAGCCCCTTCATCATCGTGCATAGCTTGGCGGCAGTGTGGGCGTCGGCAACCGTTTGGTCGACAGTCCCGGCCGTCATCCTAGGAGAGGTTTGTTCACACAAGGAACCATTTCAGTACGCTTCAATAGGAATGTCTTGTGGCCCCTGACGTGGTACCAATGTCCGAGCTTTCTGATGCCCCTACTTCGGCGCCCTCTCCGAGGCCTTCTACCTTGGCCCCTGTACCTCCGGTTTCCTCGTCTGGGCCATCCACCTCACCGTTGCTTCTTCGGTAGTTGGGTACTTCTCCTGGTCCTCGACAATCCCTTGACAGTGACTTTCTAGTGAGTCGAGCAGTCCATGAGGGTCACTCCCCCCATGCCCCCCTTTCTCGTTGGGTACGTTGCCCTTGACTACTATCCCACTAGGTTTGGTGAGCTTTGATTACCACCTACAGGGGGACCTTTGGCTATGAGTTCTCCATGATCTTCGGTGGGCACGAGGAGTTGCTTGCTACTCCTATCCGGATCCATGTGGTGGCTCTAGCGTCTCACAATAAGTATGCCCTCGAGTTGGCTGTATGCATTCTCATTTCCTCTTTCTTGGGCCTTGCTGCCTGACTGGCATCTTTGGGAGGCACGTTTTGTCTGTGCAGAGGTCATCAAGTTCTCCTACCACCTTTGGGAGCTTGATCTCACTGCATTGTTCATCCAAGCTTCGAATACTCCTCAGTTTCTCTTCATTCATGGTACTGAGGAGAGCCATCTTACCTTATTTTGTATGTGATTGTAGATACTCCGACTATACCCCGTTATATGTACATTCATGAGGAGGAGCTTGCGCACGAGCAGGCACAGGCATCATGTGAGTCCAATTGGCTCAGTCTATGTAGGGTTCTACCAGAGGAGCTCGCTTTCTATCGGGGACAATTGGATTCGGGTTACTCCCTATTCAAACCAACCTCAAAGATGGCCCCTTTTGCCGCTGTTGCAGCATCTTGGTTTGCCTCGTGTTTGCACTAGCTCAAGGCGTCGACACAGAGGAAGCAGCAAGGACATCTGAGGGGGCCCACTCAATAATTTTCCAGGCCTCATTGAGTTATAATGACCAAAACATTGATAGAAACATCAACAGTGATCTTAATCACTAACCATTGTATATATAATCACCCAATTTTGTCCCACGATACTCCATTTTGTGCATGCAGATGAGTTCTCGAGCTTGAGGAGCTTAGGTAGAACACGCTTACCAATTTTCACATTTTTTGGATCTAATTTAACAACCCCAAACGTAGCATAGGACATAAATTTTAATTAAGCCGGTCATTAGATAAGAAACCAGTCATTTCAATTCAAAAATTATAAATAGAGCTAGATAGCTCATTTTTGGGGTTAGCTAGTGTGAGGTGCGAGACTTGTAGAAGAGTTCTTGTAAGTTGATTAATGCAAAGAAGAGATTTACCTACCATTGCCTCTTAAATGTGTGTGTGCGTGTATGTGTGCGTGCACTAGTGTGCTTCTCACCATCACTTTCGCGCACTTCACTCGTTCACGGTCTTCATATCATCCTTACTCTTTCGTGGATTGACAATTAAGGAGGTGAAGTTCCTCGACGTGGTACTTACCCTTGTTTAGAGCAACACCAAATTTGGTACCGTTGTCGAGGACGAGTTCAAGGATGAATGTGTGACTGTAAGAGTGTTAGGAGATAGGCATTGGAAGGTACATAGATACTGTTTTTGTAGTAATTTGTTTTTGTAGTAATTTGTTGTTGTTTTTGCATGACTTTTGTTTTATATCACCTCCCTTACATCTGCCATCCATATCCTAACTTCCCCGTCATCATCCAAAATTTTCACTTTTCAGCATATCCAGTGTCCACCCACCATTCCTCATTTCCCTCATTTGTGAGAGAGAGCGAGAGAGAGAGAGAGAGAGAGAGAGAGAGAGTTTGATTTTGTGAGCTTGAGAGATTTGCTCAATGATTTGCAATTAGCATTGTGCACAAGAGGCTTCCATTGGTGAACATGTGAGTTTTATTCCTTGTTTCATCATCATCATCCTGTCGTGTGTGCAAACAATTGCGACAAATCGCCTTCCTCGGAGTTTTCGCATTACGTCTACAGCAGCATACAGAGCACCCTTACGCATTAGTGGAACCATAGATTAATTAGAAAAATTTAGTATTTGGAAGGCCATCGCAATAGGCTCACGCCATCTCGATAGGTAGTGACAATCACAATTAGCTTAAACTATCACAATAGTCTATCACCATCGTGATTGGCTCACACCATCGAGACTCTGCGAACCATCGCGACGGGCTCACACCATCGCGATCATACCGCACAATCACGATTGAATACACACCATCGCGATTGGCTCACGTCATCGCGACAAGACTGACCATCGTGACAATGAACACTGTCATGATGGGCTAACACCATCGCGATCATACCACCCCATCGAAATCCACTAGCCCATCGTGATTGGCTCATTCCATCGCGACTCTACCAGACTATCGCAACATTGACCCTCCATCACGTGCTTACTAGACCATCGTGACGGTCTAACACCATCACGATTGCTTTGGATCATCACGAAAGTCCACCTCATTTGGCAAAAATTAGAGTTTTATGATTTTGATCAAATTGTTCCAATTTTTGAAATTATCCGTTTATCTACAGAGCCTTCGGTGCCAACAGTTGCTGAAACTAACAATACACAAGTGAGAAGCGGTCCTGAGCGGGTGCATTACCGGATCGAGAGTGCATTTGGGGGCATACCCAGAGTGGAACCCAAGGTAGTAAGTTACCATATCTTCCACTTTCAATTTTATTGTTTGGTAAGGTGCAGCCATAGAAAGTGGACCTAGGTGACAATAGGAACTTAAGTCAAAGAAACTCGAAGGGATTCAAGTTCAAGCTTAATATCATAAAATATGAAAACCAGATGGAAAAAAGAACATAAAATTGATGCCACTACCACTTATCCAAACAATGAAAAGGTTATACCTGACAAGCATCAATTTGAACAAGACAAAAACCAAAAAGAATTAAAAAAGAACAAGTGATTGGTACATAAAGAACCATTGATACGTGTGTACATAGGGTAACATGGGGAGTCAAATTCATGAACCTTAGATCAGGAAAGCATGTAGGCAAAGCTGAACGACAGCGTGTTAGGTCCTCAGAAGCCAGTATTAATCTCACTGCAAGGTCTTGGGCCCAGCAGTTGAGTGATTGCCCCTACGTGGTGAGCTCAAAGACAAGTGATTCAAAGATCTGGCATTGGAAAGAGAATTCTACCCTTTCCCAGTTTGGCTTCTAAGCATCTATGCCCCCTAGTTCTTACCTTTCCAATCTGATGACAGACTTGTGCATGCTTTGTTTCCAATGACTAAAATCAATATTATGTTCATAATTTCAGCTTCAACTATTCTGCTCACTCATCTCATGACACGACTCAGCCTGCATCAATTTTACTATAATTACAACTCAAAACTGATCTGATCACAAAAGCATTAGTTACCATGCACAATAGATGATAAAGCATTCAAAAGTATCAAGAACGTTTGGAAAAGATCACAGAGAAGAACAGACTTACTCCTTCCATGATAAAAGCATCATAACAGCAGCGAACATGTTGGAAAACCAAATACCTTAGAAAAACTAAGCCCTACTAATGACATGATGCCATAAGACATCTATGCAACATGTTATTGATATCTGACAGAAACATCCATTCCAAGTCCAGCTATACATGCTTTGCAGCTTTTGATAAATGCATCCATTTCACTCTCCATTGTTTGACTTTATGACTGCACCCAAAAAATGCACGTGGGATAAACGTGTAATTTACCTCTCTGACCCATTCTCCACATTAGAAATTGTGAATGCATCCAATGAAACATTTGTTATGTTGTCTATGTCGATGGTCTGTCCTTGATAATAATTTACAGGCACCAGGACAAGGAGCCCCAATATTGTACATGCCCCGAAAAAACGGAAGCTGCAGAAGGTAAAACATAATTGCAACTTGAAATCAGTATATTTTTGTACAATTTCCTTACTAGAAGAATAGATAAAATCAAACTTTTCATTCCAGAAAAATTTGTCACTTGTTATTTTCAGCTTAAAGCTTCCTCATTTTGTAAAGATTTTTCTTTGAGACATTCAGGAAACATGCTTTGATGTACTCTAAGTTCAAAGAAACTCCTGTTCCACAAATGACTAACAAAAGTATCTGCATTCTCACATCCATCCCCTCAATTTCAACTCCCCTTCATCTTTTACTGCCTCTCTATGTCTCTCTCGAAGACCAAGGCTGCAAATGTCATTAGAATCCAGTTCATTTGCAAGATGGTAGAGGTAGTACAACATAGCACGAAAACATTGAGAAGTGTTCATGGCTAAGAGCATGATCTATGTGAAGTCTAAAATGTCACTGAATAAGTCCCTGGAACAAGCTGAAAAAAATAGGCATGCCCCCCCACCCTCTTCCCTCCTGCCTCCTTTAAAATCCTACACCTCAGCTCTCTCGTCTTCTTGCTGAGTTATTAACCTCATGTGTATTTATTATGTCCTCAAACCCAAAGGACATCTGGATGGGCACCTGCAGTTAAAAGTGCCCAGCCAATTGTGAAGCATTTAGCCAGTGTGAACTCCTCCACCTCCTTAAAATGGGTCTATAAATAGGACCCTTGGGCTCTTTTGCTATTCATTTCTTGTATGAAGCATTTTGACTCTTGGCCCTTGGACTCACCCATATACCTGTATGGTGTGGGTGTGGTGGTATGGGAGATACAGCACTTGAGGTGATGACCACAAGTGTCGCTGCAGGCTCCCATGCTCAGGAATGTGCCTGTTTGGCTCTATGGCTTGGAGAGGGGGGAATCTGATGTCCTTTTCTGTTGTTTTGTGTTGTTAGCAGGGAAGATCCTGGCATGGCGTGAACATTGGTATCAGAGCACCTCTGCTCAAAGAGTGAGGCAATGCAATGTGCACAAATGCCTTAGAGCTCATGGAGTGGGGATGGCTCAGCCTGACAGGCTTTCTTCCTTCCTACATAGAGTGGTATGGGATGCTCCTAACAAGGGAGGAAAGCAAGGGGGCACATGCAAACCGATGGTCGGAAATTAAAGTTCTCCTCTTCCTTGCATCTTCATGTTAACAGGTGCCTGAGGGTCTATATATTCCTCTCCATCACCTTGTTGGTTGCCAAGAGGCAATGCTCTTTCCTACTGCAGAGGAAACGGGCTTGCCCATGAAACAATCCCTGTATGATGCTTGAGGAAGGGACCTATGATGGATGGAGAACATCAATGGTCATGTGCATGTGAGAGAAGGAACTGCCAAGTGAAATTATCCTCCATAATTCCTCTTCATGTGCCTCCTCATGGGAAACATAATTCTGCAGCAAGCATATATAGGGGTATGGCTGACAAAAGAGGACCCTTGGTGGCACGACAACTGCAAGGAATGGCCAGAGGCCCACCCAAGGGCAGAAAAGGGCTCACTCTGTAGGCAGCCTAAGGACCAACCCCAAGGATGGCATCCAGCCAGTCCTCAAGGACGACCAACAGGCCAGCCCTTAATGGCCAAAGGGCCAACCCCAGGGGCAGTGGGAGCCTGCCCCAAGACAGTCCTCACCAGCACCCAAGTGAGCAGCAGGATGCCCAGCAAAGACACACCCATAAGAGTGGTGTTGCCAGCTGTGATAAGGAAGTGGACAGGGAGGATGACCAGCAGGTATAAATGGATGATTGGCCAGTTCAGAGCTGATTACCAGAAACTGGAATTGCCAGAGGCAGGGCAAGGTAGTTAATTTCTTATCACCCATGTTCCAAGAGCAGCTGGCATGGCACCTTTTTAGACTGAAATTTATTAATTTCTGAAACCTTTGGGGTTGACCAAAATTTCAAAAAATTGCTATTTTTTAACTATAAAAGAAATCATTTAGAAAGGTAACTTGAGCATGAAGGCATTCTATTTTTACTCCTGGAATTAGGGGTTCCTGAATTTTAGGGGAGTTCACTAGAACTTAAGAGGAGCTTCCTGAATTTTTAGGGGAGGTCGCTATAATTTAAAGGTGGTTCCTGAATTTCAGGAGAAGTTCCTTAAATTAGATGAGGTTCATGAATTTTAAGGAAGGCTCCTAAATTTTTAGCAGAGGTTGCTACTTCATAGAGCAAGTGCCTTGAAAATAGGAGAGGCAAAAAAGTTTCTTTTTTGGGGATGGAATTATTTGTGAAGCATGGGACTATTGGCTTCACCTTACACAAGAAGAAGAGTCCCTATACGAATTCCCTAACCTCCACTCCTTGCACAAATGTCCCCTCCACATTCCTATAGCCACGGAGAGCCTATCTCAGCCCTCTACTTCACAGCCACTTGTCGTTTTGAGCCCCAAATCAGCAGATAGATAGCTGTTATTCCTCTTCACTTTGGTAAATGCAAGAGCATCTTTTGTAACAAGATTGACGTGGCAACTCGTAAAGATGCAGTTTTATTGTGAGAATATGTGTCCATGAATTGATTGTCTAGGTTTCCAGCATGAATTATGGCATGAGGGAGAGCAGAGGCAAGAGCGCTCAGCACAACCACATGGTGCGAGGTGGAAAGGAAAGCCCTTAGAAGCATACTCATGGGATTCTAAAGATTAAGGGTATTGACCCAAGGGCCAAGTCTTCAAGGCCATTCAAAGCTTTGTCCAATGGGATTGTCGAATGAAGCATTTGGGTCAAGTTTTCCGCAAACCCACTCGCTATAACCTCAGGCAAGTGTATGATTGTTTAGGGGTTTTCCTAAGAGTTCAAGGAGACCATTGGTAAGAACTATGTCCTCTCATGGTCTAACTCCAATTAGATTGGCTCTCCACATTCTAATGCTATAGAGAGGCTAATGACATTCTCTGAGGCTCCCATACCCACTAAGGCCCTTTCCCACTTACAAAATTATGAACTTAATTTAACCTTTATCCATGGTTTCCAAGTTTCTAGAGACTTTTCATTGGAGCTTACTCCTAGGGTATACATTTGTATAGTCCTAGAACATTCTTCTCGCTCATTTAGTTCCCTTATCTTTTTTTGAGCTCCCTCTTTTTCTTTTTTTCACCAATCCTTTGTTCTTTCACCCTTTCTACATTTTCTCTAGGAATTCTTGCATTAATGGCTCCAAGTACTTTTTAACCTTGCTGTCACTTATGTAATTATGGAGTTCATCCCTTTCTAGCATTGGTGGTTTCACAGCCCCTCTAACAGATATTCAATTAAGAATGAAAGGACCATAACCACTCTTTTACAGTTTCTTCACATGTTGTAAATCCTACATCCCCTTCTTGTAAATCCTTGTCCTTCATATGGGCATCGTAGTAGGCCTTCCTTTTCTTAGCTTTGTAAATCCCAACTATAGCTCTCAATCTTGTCTCTTGTATTTTTTTTCTAGTAAGTCAAGCTCATGTGACTTTTCTAATGACATGTCCATTTGTAAATTGTATCCTTTGGTTACTCACAAATTGATTATCAAGAAATCAATGGGTAAGATTGTATTTTGGCCATATACCATATTAAATGGCATTGTTCCTAATGGAGCATTGTAAGCAACCCTATATGCCAAAAAGACATGGTGTAGTTCCTTTGCTTGTCTTAGCCTACTTTCTAATTATTCACAAGCTTGCCTTGGACCTTGCAAATTATGTTATTCGAGCTTTTTGGTTAACCATTAGTTTGCAGATGATATAGGACAGAGTTTTGGTGAATAACTAGAGATTCATCTAGTAACCTCTCGATTTTGTCCTTAAATGTAGTGTGTTTCCCTATCACTTACAATTTTTATCATTAAAAAATATATTCTCAAACAAAAACTTTGCAGTCATTCGTAGCATCATATTTGGTGGTAGCTTTGGCTTCCACCGACTTGGTGAGATAATCTGTAGCCACTATAATATATTCAGCATGAAATCCTTTAGCTTGTGGAGTTATTGAACCAATGAAATCTACACTTCATTTTTGCAAATGTGTATCCTCCTAGCATGGGCCATAAGGGCATGTGTTCTCTTTTCATAGGGTACTTTGCTCTCTGGCATGTATCACATTGTTTCACACATGAGCATTGTGGAGAATGAGTTCTCCTATGCGCAACGGAAGTGTGTAGTGAGCCCTTGTATGTCCAGCACTTGGACAAACATCTGCACCTTAGATAGCTTGCTGCTCTCAATACAAAACTCAAATGGACTTGAGACTTTAGTCAATCAAAGTAGACAAAGAGAGCTTTCTAACAAGATATAAATGACTTAATTTGGACAAGTTTTGATTAGGAAACACAACTATCAAAGATGAACTACCTGTCCACACAGATATGCTAAAGAACTGGGCTTCACTCTCGGACTGATAACTCTCTGAATATATATCCTTTGAGAAAGATATTTGGTACAGAGAAAGTAGACACAAATAGCTTTCCAACAAGATAAAAAACAAGTAATTTGGATGAGTTTTGATCAAGAAACTCAACTCACCAAGATAGACCACCTGCACACATAAGTACATTGTAAAACTGGACTTTACTATATGACAAATATCTCACAGAATATAAATGATCTCAATGAGATATTTGAGAAACTGAAAGTAGATGCCAAGAGCTTTCCAACAAGACAAAAATCATGCGATTTGGATATGTTTTGGTCGGGAAACTTAACTGACCAAAATAGACTACCTATCTACACAGGTATACTGAAAAACTGGACTTCACTCTTTCACTGATATCTCACAAAGTACATAAGCTTTCAAAGAGATATTTGATATGCAGAAAGTACACGAGATAAGCTTTCCAATGAATGTTTAAACGCACAAAATGGTTACATATGCACTGAGATATGAGCTCTGCAACAGAGCTGTGTACAAACTGACGTGCGGCTGGAAGGAGTCTAAGGGAAGCCAAAATGACAAAATGGCCAGATCCGACTAATGGGAGCTCTTGCCTCTTTCTCTCCTTATTTTGAATGTGCTCCCACTTCACTTTTATAACCAATGAGCATGTGAAGAAGTTTGTGCCTTCTTCTTAACTAACCACTTTCTCCACTACATGCTACTAACTACAAAGCAAGATATTGTATCTCTTACTCATCATGAAGTTTTGACTAGACTTTTTCTTTTATTATTTTTTCCTTTTTTCCTCTACTTTTACTTTATCTTTATATTTGGTAAATTTATCCAAGCATGGCTCATATGAAAATGAGCTTGTACATTTATCTTCAACACTCCCCCTCAAGCTCATTTGGGAGTTATCTTCATCCATGTCCTGCAAATTTATCACATCCTTGAAGCCTTTGAGTTTACAAGCATCCAAGAACTTTGTAAAAATATCTGCAACCTGCTCTTTGGTTCTAATGAACTTTATCTCCACATCTTTGCTCAGCACCTTCTCCCTTACATAATGGTAGTGGACCTCTATGTGCTTGCTCCTTGCATGAAACATAGGATTGCTTGCCAAGGAGATACTTGACTTGTTATCACCATATATAGGGATGGTTCCAACTTGCACTCCAAGGTTAGCCAAAAGCTTTTTAATCCACATTGCTTCACATGTGGCAACTGCTAATCCTCTATATTCAGCCTCCATAGATGAAAGTGCAACAGTAGGTTGTTTCTTTGAGCTCCATGTGATAGGTTTGCTTCCTATCATGAACACATAACCTGAAGTTGATCTTCTATCTTCCTTTGAACCTGCCCAATCAGCATCACTAAAGCCTTTGACCTGCAATTCTTCATCAAACTTGTAAAACAAAGCATGATTAATTGTATGCTTTATGTATCTCAACACTCTCTTGGCTGAATTTAAGTGTTCACTTGTCGGGGCTTGCATAAACTGAGAAAGTACACCAACAACATAAGACAAATCAGGTCTTGTAATGTTTGCATAGATCAATGATCCTACAATGCTTCTGTATGTCGTTACATCTTCCAATGGTTCTCCATCATTTGAACAAATCTTTGTATTTGTGTCCATGGGTTGAGTGAGTGGTTTGCATTCACTCATTCCAAATCTGAAAAGAACATCCAACAGGTACTTCCTTTGCATCAAGTAGATGCCACTCTTTCCATAAACAACTTCAATTCCTAAAAAATATTTCAGCTCCCCAAGATCTGAAATTTTAAACTCCTTACCAAGCTTCCTTTTGATATCTTTAATCCCTGTAACATCGTTTCCTGTTATGATGAGGTCATCGACATATATGCAAATATATACCTCTCTATTTTCTTCCTTCTTCATGTACAACGAAGGATCTGCACTACTTGGGTTGTATCCACACTTACTTAGATACTCTACCAATCTCTGATTCCATGCTCTTGGTGCTTGCTTCAAGCCATAAAGTGCCTTCTTCAACCTGCAAACAAAATCTGGATGGTTTTCATCTTCAAATCCAACCGGTTGACTCATGTATACCTCTTCTTGTAGTTCTTCATTGAGAAAGGCATTTTTGATGTCGAGTTGATATAATGGCCATCTCCTTGAAGCACCAATTGCTATTAAGGTTCTGATAGTTCCCATCTTTGCAACAGGGCTGAAAACTTCATCATAATCTATGCCTTGTGTTTGTTTAAATCCTTTGGCAACTAATCTAGCTTTATATCTAGCTAGTGAACCATCAGCATTCCTCTTTACTTTAAACACCCATTTGTTTGGAACAATCTTCATACCTTCTTTCTTTGGCACTAGCTCCCATGTGTGATTATCTTTGAGAGCTTTGATCTCCTCTTTCATAGCTTGCTTCCATTCCTTTTGTGTGCAAGCTTCTTCATATGTCTCAGGCTCTTTGTCTTTGATAAACTGCATCATGTATGCAAAATGTGTCGCCATAAAACTATCATAACTCAACCTTTGAGTTGGATACCTTGTCCTTGAAGATCTTGTTTCATTGCCTTTAGAGAGTTGCTTCTTTAACCTATTTAGCTTTACCATCAGAGTGATTACCTCTTCATATTCTTCTTCACTTGCATCTACCTCACTGTTTGGAGTAGCACTTGCATCTTTGGCTCTACTATGAGCTGAATTTGGAGACAAAGAATGGCTCCCCCTCCATGTTGAACATTCTTCATTTGATGTAGATGCCTCTGGACCTGAAGCCTTTGTGCTTGATTGTTGAACTTCTCTTTGATTTGTTCCTGCATAATCATCACAATCTTCTTCAAGAATCTTTTCCTTTCCTTTATCTTCATACCATGGTCTTAGTTCATCAAAGACCACATCTCGCGAGACTCTTAATTCCTTTGTTCTAGGGTTGTAACACTTGTATCCTTTTTGCTCCGTCGAGTAGCCGATGAAAATGCATTTTTCTGATCTGGTTCCATCTTTGTTCTAACTTCTTGTGGAATGTGAACAAAGCAAACACATCCAAACACTTTGAGGTGTGTATGATCAGGTTTCTTACCGGAATATACCTCTTCTGGAGTCAAGTGATGTATTCCCGATGTTGTGCACCTATTCATCAAGTAAATGGCGGTTGTGGTAGCTTCAGCCCAATAGTACAATGGTACCTTCATCTCGTTGAGCATGCATCTTGCAATTTCAGCAATTTGCCTATTTTTCCTCTCAGCTACTCCATTTTGTTGTGGTGTGTACCTACAAGTGAACTGCCTTTTGATTCCATTCTCTTGTAGAAAATCTGAAAATTCTTTGGAGAAGTATTCTCCTCCACCATCGGACCTTAAGGTTTTGATAGACCTTCCTGTTTCCTTTTCAACTTCAACTTTGAATCTTTTGAGTATAGAAAACACCTCTGATTTTTGCTTCATACAAAACAGCCATACCTTTCTTGAGTGATCATCAATGAAGGTGACAAAAAATCTATTACCAGCCATTGATGCCTCTTCGGTTGGTCCCCATACATCCGTATGTATCAAGTCCAAGACATTTGGAGCCACATAATTGCTCCTCTTGAATGGCTGCCTCGTTTGCTTTCCTAGTTGACAAGCTTCACATAACTCATGTAGTCCAATGCTATTAAATTTTGGAAGACCTCTTACCACTTCATGTTTGCTCATGTCCTTCAGCTTTGGAATGTTGATGTGTCCTATTCTTTTGTGCCATAAGTCCAGCTCTGAAATCTTCTTGTTCCCACATTGAATGTACATGAACTTTCCATGTGGATGTTGGACATCCAAAGTGAACATCCTTCCTTCTCTTCTACCTCGAGCAATGACCTTGAAGCCTTCCTTTGGATTCTTTATGAAGCACCCATTCTCATTGAATATGACATGATAACCCTTCTCTACCATTTGTCCTACTGAAATCAAGTTCTTTGACATTGTAGGAACATGAAGAACATTAGATAGTACCTTTGCTCTACTTGTATCTCCAAGCCTTATATCTCCAATATGTTCAATCATGTGTTGAGTATCATCACCTGTTTCAACACACCCTTTTCCACTTGGTACCTGTAGATTAGTGAACAAACTTCCTTGGCATGACATATGGTTACTACAACCTAAATCAATGTACCATTTTTTGTCATCTTCACAAGAGCTTCTATACTCATGTCTCATTGCAAGTAGTGTGTCCTTGCTTCCTTCACTTGAGGCGCTTGCATAGTTGCTTTGGTTCCTTTGATTGCCTCCATTTGGTCTTCCATTCTTCAGCCAACAATCACTAGCATAGTGTCCTACTTTACCACAATGATAGCATGTTATACATTTATGAGAATTGTAGGAGCTTCGGCCTCTTCCTCTACTTTTACCTCGACCTCTTCCTTGTGCGTTGGCATTTGATGCATCCTTGTTGTCTTCCGAATTGTTTTGATTGTAGTTGGAGTGGTTGTGACCTCTTCCTCTTCCTCTTGAGCCTCCTCTTCAGTTTCTTCTTTTACCTCGACCTGCATATAACATTTGGTTGTGGCTGTCCTTTCCTTTGGGACCACGGAAGCTAAGCTCTTCTGTGACAAGATGAGGGATTAGTTGTTCAAAACCTGGATATGCATCTTTCAAGTTAATGGAAGTCATAAAAGGCTTCCATCTTTCATCTTCTCTCAAGCCATTGAGTATAACACACAAGATCTTCGTCTTCAACCGTTGTGCCAATAGAAGCTAAAGCATCGCTTAGCTCCTTAATCTTCAAAGTATATTCAGCTATGGATTGACTCGAACTTTTCTTGATTGTGTTCAACTCATTCTAGAGTTGAAGTTTCCTAGCTTTGGTATTTGTTGAATACATCCTTTCAAGAGCTTCCCAAGCATCCTTAGCTTTCTCTAGATGTTGAATATGACCTACCATGGCATTAGTAATGACTTGCGAAATGAGGAACATGACTCTCCTATTCCTCTCTTCCCATTCTTTTGCTTGCCTCCTTTGGACTTCGGTGGCCATAGCTTGATTGATTTGAGGTTGAGCATCATCGCCGCTCACAATACCCCATAAGCCTTTGCCCATTAGGTAGTTGGTCATTCTAAACCTCCACACGGGATAGTTATCCTTATCCAACTTCTCTACTTATTGACCCAAGTCAGCCATTGAAGAGTATCAAAGACTTTGAGAGTTACCTCAAATACTTATAGTCCTTTGCTCTTGCGTTTGTGAAGATCCCTCTTGTTTTGTAGCTCCTCTTTTGCTTTGCTTCAACTCCAGCTCTGATGATAAAGCTTCAGCACCAAGTTTGCTCTGATACCAACAGTGGAGAATGAGTTCTCCTATGCGCAACGGAAGTGTGTAGTGAGCCCTTGTATGTCCAGCACTTGGACAAACATCTGCACCTTAGATATCTTGCTGCTCTCAATGCAAAACTCAAATGGACCTGAGACTTTAGTCAATCAAAGTAGACAAAGAGAGCTTTCTAACAAGATATAAATGACTTAATTTGGACAAGTTTTGATTAGGAAACACACCTGTCAAACATGAACTACCTGTCCACACCTACGTAGCCTAGACTACTTTTGCATACATAGAGGGCTATCTGTGAACCTTGGTAAAACCAAGGTTATGATTTTTCATACATCAGCACAGGTGAGGAGACATAATTCTTTCAGAGTAGCAGGCGGACTGATTGAGGTAGTCGGATCATATGTCTATCTCGGAGTGACATTCACAGCAGCCTCTGGAGTTTTCTCTATGTCTCAGGCATCCAGGGATTGCATCACATGTGGATACGCATCACTAGCCTTGATGGAGAGATAGTGCCACCAGGCACACTTTCAGGAGCCCCGCACAAAGGGGTGGCTCTTCGACACTTTGGTTATACCAACACTCATGTATGGAGCAGCCATATGGGGGCCGGGGTTAGCTACATCAGCATGGATAGCATTGGAGAGGCCACAGATTCTCATGATTGCCAGACTCATCCGCATTCTGGGAATTAGTCTATGCGACCAATTTTGAGAAATTAGTCTATAAGACCAATTTTGGGAAATCAGTCTATCTTTTTGGAGTTAGTCTCAAAGTACTCTAGCTTACCCAAAAAAAAATTGTAGGACCCTTAATTTAGGTTATAGAAAGAAGAAGAACAAGAAAAAGAGGTCATCTCATCATTCAAAGTCACAGATCCTATCAAGTTACTTCCTACACACAGGAAGTTCAAATGGGATTCTAGAGACTACAAAGACTTGAGATCCATGGCAGTCAGGTGCGTTAGGTGCGTTCAATTCGGTGCGCGTAAGTTGCGTGCACCAAATGGTACGAGGAGGTAAGGTACGTAAGGTGCATTGTACCAAAAAAATTATATATATATATATATATATATATATATATATATATATATATATATATATATATATATATATATATATATATATATATATATATATATATATATATATATATATGTATATTGTTTGCTTAATATGTGTTTTTACATATACATTCATGATTCATCATTTGACATTGATTCATTAAACAATGAACATTTGTAAATTGTGACTTTGAAATTGAAATACTAAACTTTAAACTTCAAGGATCAAGTTCAACATACCATTATTCAAATTTCATACAAAAAGACGAGACAAGATTCAAGAATAACAATTTGAGTCTCGACATAGGCATAATGCACACGACACATCGTATATACTGATATATGATAATTTCATACAAAATGTGGCAAAACAAAATGGACAAAAGCCCTGCCACCTTCCAACAGTCAACCTGAAATGATGGAATCTAGATACAAAAGCCCTGAAATGATGTATGCCTATCTACTATCTAGTATCATGTGAATCATAATCACTCTTCTTCATCCATGCCGATGGAATGATCAGATGAAGAAGAATATGGAGAGGAGAGTAGAATGTCTCCTGGTGTAATGACATTCCCATCATCGTCGAACTCTGGTTCCCTAATAGGAACCGTCTCTGTAGCAGAGTCCTCATGATCACTCGATGGTGCACGAGCACCTCTCCGTCGAGGGCACATTTTGCGCCTCCTACCTCTCAATAGAGTTGCACTAGTAAAAGGACGATCCGTCCGCCCCTGCTCTAAAGCACGTGAGCGTGCTCTAGTAACCCTCCGATCGATCACCTCAAGCTCTGTATGGAGCATGCGATAGATCTCCTCCTCTTCGTCCTGTGCAGATCCTCCCACATCTTCCGTAGATGCAAAACTCTGCTCAAATGTAATAGGAGAAACCTACAAAATGAAAATAATAATTTTTAGCTTCAACTTTCAAGCTTCAATGTCTACTATCTAGACTCCACACAATGCCTGTCTTATCCCACAATGATCGCAAAAGCCGAAGATTGGCTTTGCAATATACCACACGCTGCACTGAGACAATTGCGTAATTTGGTGTGCACCAATGAGAATGCACTCCAATTACGCTCATATGGGCTCGCCGAACAATCCTGAAATTAATATCAACTTTCAAGGCTAAGGGCTTATAATGTAAATCAAATCAATTATCAAAATAATAAAGTTGTAAACACATTGCACAAAAAACTCAAAACATAGAAAATACCTGAGATAACACTCGTAATGCATATGGAGCGATCGTGGGGTGTCCATAGCCATAATGATTCCACCACTCAAGCAGCTGATACGTAACATCAGTCCCCATAGATGTGGGGCGTGCATATGCTATGCCAATGTTTCCCATATAAGCTGAGAATTCGCTATCAAAAGCGATCTGCTCATTCTCAGCCATGACATGCTCCATATACAAATCTTTCATATGTCGCAGTGATCCCTGACTCCGTGCTTTTGAAGTAGGGAAGGAGTAATGCCGCAAACCCATGAATAGGTCGTGACATAAACTCCCATCGAGACTCCACAAGCTGAAGTATCTCCTCACGTCTACATTATAAATTTAAAAAATAAAAAGATTTAAACATAAACTTCAAATTTGAGAATTGAAATTATATATATAATAATATACCTGGATGGTGACAATGTCGTAGATGCTCGAATCGCCTCTGTCATTCTTGTGTACATGTGGTACACAAGCCCGAGGGTTGAACCCTCCATGTCAACATAGCGTAATACTACATGAATCTGTCTCAAGATAGGCAAAATGTTGCCTATCTCTGCCCAAAAACCCATGTCCAAAATCTTTCTTTGCACATGATGTGCAATCTCCGTGTTTCCTCTTGCCATACTTATCCATCTCCTATCTATTACAGTCATCCTCAAGGAATCAAGGCACATGTGTAAGCGGGAGAAGACATGATATATATATCCAAATCGTGTTTCTCATGTGCGAACTAACTCCTTGTCACTATAACTACGAAAGATACTCAAAGCTTGGTGATTCTTTCTTATAAAAGAGATAATGTGTTTGGCATCTGAAACACGGGAGCCAACCATGATAGTTTGGCTATGTCCTCAAACAAAAGGTCAATACAATGTGAGCTGCAAGGGGTCAAGACAATGCTTGGGAACTCGGCTTCTATCATCTCCCCCATCCTCTTACAATTAGAGGCATTGTCTTTCACTATTTGTACCACATTGGAAACTCCTACTTCTTCTATAGCGGATTTTATATGCTCATAAATGTATTCCCCTGTGATACGGGTACCCGAAGCACTACAATCCAGTGCCTTCAGAAAATAAGTGCCTAAGCAAGAGGAAACCATTATATTGATAATGTGGCATCGTCTAAAGTCGCTCCATCCATTAGATAGAATGGAGCAGCCATAGGTTTGCCACCCGCTTTTAATGGATCCTAATTGTAGGTCAATCCTCTCTTGCTCTTCAATGAGCATGGATGTGCGTAGGCGATTATACGGAATCCCATGCCAATCATAATTGGTAGGTCCCACTTGGGCTATTGCCCTCACCATCCTCTTCCAAGCATCAGTGCGAACAACATTGAAAGAGAGGTTGCATTCAAGTATGCAACGCTCAATTTCAATTTCTGCAACTTTTTGGTGTTGCTTCTGTAAGCCCGTACTTAGATAAGCAGAATGGAGGCCCCCTTGTCTAGGTCTCTGGCTTGGCGGCTCACATGACTCAAGAGGGGTAGAGCTTTCACTCTCTTCTCGTTGGGTGGATGTACGGTTTCTAAATGAGCTAGCACTAGGTCCAACACTAAATCCACCTTCCAAGTCTTCTAATATATCAATAGAAGCTGCAGCAGACTCACGCCTGCGAGAAGCCACCGTCTCTTGGTTGAGATTGTGCTCATGTAGCACAGCCTCGGCTATGTCATCGAGGACTTTTGGACAAGCTGAAATGCCAGACCCTCCTAGTGCTGACACATGTCGAATGAGACGTGTGGTTGTTGTGCTAAATGTTTTTGCACAATACTTGTACACCCACCTCCGTGTCCCCGAACCAAAAACATTAGCATTTACCAATTCATGGCTTGAAGTATGAAAGGCCCAAAGGTGGGAAATAGCACGAGGCATAATGGAGGAAGAAGCAAGGAGCAGTGAACACAAGCCTCAAGGTGTGTGGACAGCTGAAGCAAGAGGGTGTGTGGAGCAAGGCTCAAGAGTCAAGCTACAAGTGCTCAGTTAATAGTGTGTGTCACTTGATGGAGCAAGGAAGCAAGGAGGCTGGAGGAAAACTCTCGCGCGCATGCGGAATGAGGACGCCCACGATAGGGTTCTGTTTTTAGTCCATATTTTTTTCGTCAAAAAAAGTCAACGCACCTAATGATCCTGTTCGAACCGAATGATACGAACCTTAAAAGCGTACCGAATTTTCCGGTTCGCGCACCGGTGCAGCCATGTTGAGATCCACTACCAATTCCACAAAATGGCCACACCAAATGCCACTACGTGTTTCCAGCACCCCAAAGAGGGTGGAAGGCTCAGAAAAGAGAGATGGAAAGAGGGTAGGAGGGTGGGAAAAATGAGCAAAATGTTATCCAAAATGCTCTATGAGCATGATGTTGATGGCTAAAAGCTCCTCTTTATGGGGAAGAAGCACCAGCACTAAACCACAAACAACACCACCATCAAAAGGACCACCAAAAGTATCCAAATGGGTGTGGTGTAGCGGTAAGCCTTGAATGCTGTGGGGCAGAGTGCCTGGTTCAAGTCCCACTCACTAGACATATTCAGCCTTCGGGCATAGCCAGATGTGTGGGTGCCTCTACCTTACGAGTTTGGGTGTATGTGTCTTTCATTCATTGTACTCCAAAAAAAAAGGGACCACCAAAAGAGCCTCAAGTTCAGATACCATGTAGAGAGTACATATGTGAAAGCTAAATGGAATAGAATATGTATTCACAAAATGGAAAAGAGTATGAGACTCAGTGAGTAGACCATGAAATAGGAAAACTCACAAATGAATTAGTGCAAGCTTGCCAAGAACATGAAGTGAGCTCTCAAGCTTCTAATCAAGTACAAAGTGGGAAGAGCCCTCTATATATAGATTTGGAGGAGACTTAAAAGTACATCATATGTGGGATAATTCTCCTTGAAGGAGAATGAGTACAAGGTAAATGGCAAGGAATCCCAAATATAACTAAATGAGATACAAACTGGAGTGACTCCTAGATACAAAATGGAGATGCACTCATAAAAATGAAATAGGGATATAATTGAAAAATGAGAATAGATGGAAATAGGATCATTTCTTCAACATTGGCAACATTATTTATATGGAGCCACATTCAAGGTTTATACAGATCATCACTTTGAAATATTCCTATTCCTTTACGGAATGATAGGCAAGATGGGCACAATCATTGCAAGAATTTCATATGGAAACTCTTTATCGACAAGGTAAAAGCAACACATTTGCTCATGCATTATCTCCAATTATGCATCAATTAGTTTTACTATTTTGGACAGTAATTTAATTCAACAAATCATGGATCTCATAATGATGATGATCATTTGCAGTCTATTGTGAAATTGTTGGATCATCATTGGAAGACATCTATTGTCCAACCTCGAAAGTCCTTTTTTAATTTCCAAGTTCAGCATAGATTGCTTTAAAAAAAGGGAAGAGTTGTGTACCTAGTTCCCAAGAAGGAAAGTTTAAAAAGCAAGTCATTTTTGAAAATGATGTGCCTTGCACAAGCCAAAAAACTTTACCAGTGATTAGACACACGGTTTGGTTGTCTAGGATGGATAGAGATGTGCAGAATTATATTAGACAATGCTTCAAGTGTCAGGTAAATAAAGCAAAGAGGATTCGTGCTCCAAGCTTATTACAACCATTGGAGATACTACAATATTGTTAGAAAATTATTTCCATGGATTTCATTATGGGTTTACCTAAGACACCTTGACAAAAAATGTTATTCTCATAGTTGTTGATCGTTTGAGTAAGATGGCAAACTCTATCCTAACAAAGAAAACAATGAAAGTTCAAAATATTTTTAGATTGCATGGTTTATCTAAGTCCATAGTTTCGAACAAAGATTCTAGATTTACTGAATTTTTTTGAAAACACGTGTTTAATAAGTTATAAGTTCAACTCAAGATGAGTAAAGAGCATACACCTTTGAAAAGAAAAGAGATTGGGATAGTTATCTTTCTTTGGTAGAGTTTTCCTATGATAATTAGAAGCATTAGTCTACTCATTTGACACCTTTTGAGGTAGTTTATGGATATTTTCCATTCAGTCCAACTACTATAGAGTTACCAAGAAATCCCCTACTACTTCACAATTTCTCACTCATATCCAAGCTCATCTTGAGATAGCTTATTCCAATCTTCATCATGCATCTCAGAGAGCCAAAGCTTTCACATATAAACATCGTACACCATGAACGTTTCAAAAGGGCAATCGTGTGTTTTTACAAGTTCCGCTTTGTTCTTCATTGATGGTGGGTCAAAAACCTTAGTTGTCATCCAGCTTTTGTTTACCTTGGTTAACAATTAATAAAATTAGTGATCTTGCATACAAGTTGCAGTTACCAAGATTAGAGAGATACATCGAGTTTTTCATGTTAGTAAATTGAGGCCATACATTTCTCGAGATGAGAACTATATAGATGGTCTAGTTGCCTTAGGTGAAACGACATTTGCTTCATATGTACCCTTTAGAGTCTTAGATAAGAGAGTGCAACATTTGCGAAATCTCTTTATACCAGAATATCTTATGGCATGGACTAGCCGTCCACACACAAATGCTACCTCGGAATCAAAAGCTCTTAATCTTACACGGGCCAATGACAAGAGCTAAAAGGAGCCAAGGCTCTAGTATGAATCCTATTTATGTTGAGGTTGTTCCATCTCCTTAGAGAGGCTACATGAAGAGTGCTTAGATCTTATAAAGGATTCTAGATGTGCACGAAAGCAAGAGCTATTTAAGGTTGAGAGGAGAGTGACAGGTAGCTAATCAGGACCTCACCATACGGGAACCAAAATGTCTTAAAGTTTTACTCCATGAAGGTGTTGTCCATTCCATGTCAGGACATCAATCATAAGAAAACTCTTGTGAATCAATTTCAACTATATATTGAAATTGGAGCTTAAAACTATGTTTTCGGGCTCAAAGTACTCAGCATGCAAATCGTTTCCAACTTGGTAACAATGCTAATGGTTTGCACCATGTATATGGTTCATTTTTACGAAGTGAAGAGACGCGTTTAAATGTGCAACTGAAAGGGTAGAGAACAAGGTGTGTAAGAAAAGAGACTCACATCAGATGAAAAATGGATAAGCAAAATTATGAAACCAAAATGGGAGAAAAAGAAGAACAAAAAAAAACCAAAAAAATAGACAAAAACAAAGGTTCTTGATGAACTTGAGCGGGTAAAGAGAAAATTAGGGCGGGGGGAGGGGGGCAGAGACAAAAAGAATTCGGGAGTGAGGACAGAGGTAGGGTTCTATGAAAGGGAAGGACTCGAATGTGAAAAAGACTCTAGCTGAGAACAGTACGGAGCCTGCCAACATGCAGCCACAATTAAAATTAAAATTAAAATTAAAATAAATAAATATATATATATAATCGTATTCCATTCACGAACTGGATGCCACTCACCAAAACACGTAGATTCTAATAAGAACCAAAGAATCCAGTCCTGCAATCTTCATG
Source organism: Ceratopteris richardii (assembly GCA_020310875.1). Taxonomy (NCBI): domain Eukaryota; kingdom Viridiplantae; phylum Streptophyta; class Polypodiopsida; order Polypodiales; family Pteridaceae; genus Ceratopteris; species Ceratopteris richardii. Next base: position 35,508,919 of record CM035415.1, read on the forward strand.
ATCTCATCCTCAGACAATTTCCATGCTTCCTTTAGCCAATCAGAAGACGGCAGATAATTCTCGAGTGCAAAACGGCGATGAGTACCATGGCTTGAAGAACCTTTCTCCCGTTGGATACGAGCAGCAAGGTAGATATTGGCATTAGATGGCTGCTTTCGGAAGATGGAGTAGAGAGCGAAGAAAAGGACCTCTAGCACGATGTTGATAAGAGCTGTAAGGGCGAGTCCAGACACCTTACTTGGAACAGCCATGACGTGCTTCCTCTCAGCAGTTTGTTGCTGCGAACGACCACGTAGCCAATCCCAGACAATATACTTGCTTGCGACGGCAGCCTTCTTGATTCTAAAATGGCTAACACATGAAAACTTGCATCCTGCTTACGTTTCATAGAGTATTCATTCGAGCTCATTAATGCGTTGAAGGCTTTCTCCTTGTTGTGCTACGACGATGATAGCTCGATCGTGGTAAACCGAACTGAAGGTGCTTCCATCGCCTTAAAAATCCTCACGAACAAGGAAATCTCTATTCGTACCTTTACGCTCGCAACTTCTAAAGCTTGAATTATTTTCTTGCTGTTCGCCTCTTCATCTGTTCTCTTCACCTTCCCAAACAGAGAGCTCGTCTCCTTCAACTTTCCCGGTCATCCATTCCCTCTACTCTATCTTTCTTTACTTCACCTTTCTACTCCACGCGCACCTTCTTCCGTATACGTCCTGAAGTCCACCGTTCCCCAAGAGCCGGGGCTGGACTATCAAATGAGCAAATTTGCGGATTGACTGTGTTGCAAACTCTATACGCTCCAGCGCCATTCGTTTTAGAGTGAAATGTTGTATGTTGTATTTTTCCGCCGTACTCGGCGTCACGAAACGCGTGTGCTATTTTGACAAACGTGCAGACTGGAAAGGTGCTCGGTCGTCGTCCAACAGGAGAGCGATTCGGGAATCGGAAGCACAGTTTCGCGTCCAGTACTCAACGTCAAGACTCAAGAGACACATTACTGAAAAACAATGGCTGCTTTCGGGCCCATTTGTGTATGATTCCAATTTCTAATTACATTCATTTCTACCAGATTTCACTTTCATCATCGTGAGCTTGTAGGGCTTCTTCATGGTGATGGTCATCTTGAGCAATTTGTACGTAAATCGTACACCGGCAATGATCTGATGTGGCTATTAGCTATTGGTCCGCACCAGTTGAAAAATATTCCAAAGCCGCATAATGCTATGTCTTCCCCGTTCAAACAAATACGAAACATGAAATATACGATTGTCAAACTTTGCTTTAAATGATTTGGAGTTTGTTCTCAGTACCGCTCAGAGTGAATTTAAAAGCCGAAGGAAATAGTATGCAAAACAGCTCTCAACGTCTTTGCCATCCGAGAAGTCTGCCCTCACCCAAAGGAGCGTTTTTTTCCACCTTGTGTGAATTTGTCTTTATAAGTTCTACTTTCACATTGTATTTATTAATCAAGCCAACGAAGGGGATTTATGATGTGTGACTTCTTCTTTTGATAATTCGAAAAGTTTAACTTGCATAGCATGACACATAGCTAACGGAAAGAGCAAAGACTTTATATGCATGTTTCAAGAAAAAGTATACAAAATTTTCAAGAAGCCATTTTACCTTTCATAAAAACACTAATGATAACAATCTTCCATGAAAGGTCTACATGGTTGATGTGAATCAAAGGTAAAAAATATAGAATGTTCAAGAATCCTTAAGTGTGAGTATACAGCCGATACCTCCCATCGGATGACCATCGGATGGACATGTATAGATAATGTACAAGGAACCATGAAGAATAAGGAATCAACTGGCCTCCATCAAATGACAATAAATGTTGGAACTTAGAGCTTTCATCAAGGCATCCATAACATTTTCATGTGTTAACAATCTCAAGGAAAGTACTTAGTGTTGGAGTTAGACGTGTGCGGAAGCATGCGAACACCACAAGGAAGAAGAAGAAGCTTGGAAAGTACTTAGTGTTGGAGTTAGACGTGTGCGGAAGCATGCGAACACCACAAGGAAGAAGAAGAAGCTTGGAGCACAACAATAGAATATTAAATGTATTACCACTATTGATCCATTAGGGCAATCGGCGTATATACAAGCTGGGGAAAAAAACCTCCTAAAGAGGGAAAAAAGTGCCTCGGTGGTTGTAACATAATCCTAGTAGGAGATGGTTGAACTACACCCTAAGAGAGAGGATTAAGAAGTAATCCTCAACCATGGCTTTTGGGGCAAGTGGTTAGCCCATCACATTCCTAACCAAGAGGTTGTGAGTTCGATTCCTTGCATTGGTATCAGAGCCTGGGAAGTAGGCTTGGGCAAGGTGGCGCGGCATGGCGCAGCGCGTCATAAGGTACACGGTGCCAGGGTACACGGTTCTAGGGTACACGGTGCTAGGGTACACGGTGCCAGGGTACAGATGCCAGGGTACATCCTATCAGGGTACATCCCGAGAGGGAAGCACTTGATTGAGTGTTCAAGATACCAAACATGGGTGAGAACAAGGTTCAAGACTGAGGTTGAGAACAAGGGCTCAAGACACCAAGGTTGCGAACAAGAAGGTTCAAGACACCAAGGTTGAGAGCAAGGGTTCAAGAGACCAAGGTTGCGAACAAGGTTTAAGAAACTATGCGAGGTTGAGGGACAACAATTCAAGGGCATCACGGAGGCTAGAGGCATACAAGAGCAGATCATTGAGGACAATGATTGACCAAGGGGGAAAGAATGTAACATAATCCTAGTAGGAGATGGTTGAACTACACCCTAATTAGGAAGTAATCCTCAACCATGGCTTTTGGGGCAAGTGGTTAGCCCATCACATTCCTAACCAAGAGGTTGTGAGTTCGATTCCTTGCAGTGGTCCTACTCTGTTCACACACATCACTACCTAACTATATCAACAAATCCCCCCTCGGAGTGATGTGGTGAACGAGGAGTTTGCACTCATGTATAAAGAAGTGTCAAGCTATGCGGAATCAATCCACAAAAGGAAATAAGCCCAAATCTTTGTGGAAAGCTTCAAACTTCTCATTAGGCATAGCCCTCGTGAAAAGGTCTTCAATGTTCTCCTATGTGGGCACATATGCTAAGTTGATCTCTCCAGCAGAGAACCTCTCCCTGACATAATGATAATGCACCTCAATGTGCTTAGTGCGAGCACGGAACACAGGGTTCCTCGCAATTGCCAATGCGGTCTCACTGTCAGTGAAAATGGTGGTGGCAGAAGACTCACCAACACCCAAATCAGCCATAAGGCGTCTGAGTCACACACACTCAACAGTCGCTTTGAAAGCTTTCCTATACTTAGCCTCACAATTGGAAGTGGCCACCGTAGGCTGCTTCTTGCTCAACCAAGATATACATGAGCTACCAAGCATGAAGCAAAAGCCACTAGTGGACACATGAGTGTCATAGCAACCAGCCTAGTAAAAGTCAAAAAAAGCATGTAAATCTGGCGGTAGTGATCCCCCCTTGGGATAAGACAACCCAAGTAGCTGGGTATCACTCAAGTAGCGAAAGATGCGCTTAACCGCCTGCCAATGCTTGACACCTAGGCAATGCATAAACCTGCTCATCTGTGAGATAGCAAACTGAATATTTGGCAAAGTAATGCATAAGTAAATCAAGCATACAATAGCCTACTGATAGAGAACAACATCAAATGCATCTCCAACATCATGAAGACTCAATTGTAAACCTATCTCCATAGGAGTGACAATAGGTTTACAATCTTCAAGGCCAAACCACTGCAATAATGTGTCAATATATTTCATTTGACACAAAGCTGTTCCGCCATCAAGTTGCATAAATTGAATGCCCAAATAATGGTGAAAATGCCCCAAATCAGACATCTCAAATGAGGCATGCAAATCAGCCTTGAAATCAGCAATATGCTTCTCATGAGGTCCAGTGAGCGTCATCAATATACACAACAATGATCAGAAGCACATCATCAGCACGCTTAGCATATAAGGTGTTTTTAGTTGGACTATTCTCAAAACCATGTGCAATCAGATAGGCATGTATCTTTTCATACCAAGCATGTGGTGCTTGCTTTAAACCATATAATGCATTCTTTAACCTGCACACGTGGTTTTCATGCCCTTTCGGCACAAAGCCACAAGGCTGAAAAACTACACTTCTTCATGCAAATCACCATTCAGAAATGAAGTTTTGATTTCCAATTCATGTACATTCCAACCATGATGAGATGCACATGCAGAGATGCTACGAACAGTAGTCATTTGGCAAGTAGGTGCAAAGGTCTCATTAAAATCAATGCCTCTTTCCTGTGCATAACCCTTTGCAACAAGCCTAGCCTTATACCCATCAATTGTTCCATCAGGCTTACTCTTCAGCTTCTATACCCAATTAGTGCCAATGGCCTTCTTGCCAGGAGGCAAGTCACATAAAGGCCAGGTACCATATTTCACGATGGCATCATATTTTGATTGCATAGAAGCCATCCAATTTTCAGAATTTTGTGCTTCATCAAACAAAACAGGCTCATTCTCATCATAGAGACTAGAGGCAGCCATAACATACTAATCTGATGCAAAATAGGCACTATGAGAGCCTAAACAAGTACGGTATGATAGAGGTGCATCTAATTTGTTATCACACAAAATCTGCAAACCATTTTGGCATAGTTTTTGCCTCCTCAATATCAGTTCTCTCATCAATAAGTGCATCATGTAAATCTGCATCAGAAATGGAATGATTTGTATCATCACATGACACCTGTAAAGGCTGAGAAGTTGCCTCATTAGGACAATACTAGACTGTCAACCTTTAAAAAAAGGTAGCAAGGTATCATACATGTCTTCGGAGCTAATAACGACTGAATAGCATCTTCCACAAAAACAACATCCTGGCTAACCAAAATGTGTTTAGTATGTGGATGATACAAAAGATAACCTTTTCTTTCATAACTGTACCCAACAAAAATACATTTTACTACTTTATCATCCAATTTCTTGCGATGTTGTTCAAGCACTAATGCATATGCCAGATAACCAAAAACACACAGGTGAGAAACAGATGACTTACAATCATGCCAAGCCTCATATGGAGTCACAGACTGCAATGCTTTAGTGGGACACTTGTTAAGTACATATGTTGCACACATGACAGCCTCAAGCCAGAAACCATGTGGTAAAGCCCGACTCTTGACCATACACCTCGCCATCTCCATGAGTGACCTATTCTTTCGTTTAGCAACTCCATTCTTTTGAGGTGTATATGGCATTGTCCACTGATGTTTTATCCCATGTTCAACCAGAAATGCATTAAATTTAGAAGACATATATCCCCCCCCCAAGCAGAATGGAGGGTGCCCATTTTACATGTTGATAGATTTTCAGCTAAAACCAAAAACTGTTTGAAAAACATAAACACTTCGGACTTTGCTTTGAGTGGATATACCCATGCATGCTTGGAAAAATCATCAATGAAAGTCACAAAGTAAAGATAATTTCCAAAAGAGGGTGTTTGCATAGGACCACAGACATCACTATGAACAAGCTTCAATTTCTGAATAGCTCAAACTGAACCATCCTTTGGAAAGGAGGAACGTTGCATTTTGCCCAAAATGCAGCCTTCACAAACATGTTTTCTAGGTGCCTCAAGTTTGGGCAAAGAGGATACCATTTCAGATTTCTATAGGCATAGCAAACTAGCAAAATTCAGATGACCAAAGCATGCATCCCAAAGCTTTGCATCTGACATAGCCTGAGAATCATGTATTGCACATGTTGAAACATTCACAGATTTTTCATAGTCTATGAGCTTATACAACCCATGACATAAAATGTCAAAAGCAATAATCATGTTGCCATTTGACAGATCATGAATTGTACATCTATCATCAACAGATTTCACAATCAACCCAATCTTGGCTAATGTAGAAATTGATAACAGATTCTTCTTGATCCCTAGCACAAATAAAGCATCCGACAATGTAAAAGAACTACCATCAACAGTAATCAGAATGATCTTACCAACTTCCATTATAGGATAAGAGGAGTTGTTGGCTCATGTGAGAGTATTCCCTATAGGGGCACGCTCATCGATTGAAGTGAAGAAACTGTACTGCGAACTAATATGTTTGGTTGCCCCACTATCAAAGTGTCAAACATGTGAGTCTACTACAGACATACACTGTTCAGGAGAAGATGGATCAAAATTGCAAACAGTAGTAAATGCCCATTCTTCATTCTGCACAAGATTAGAAGGCTTTGTTTTTGGTATAGAGGCCTTTGCAACAACCATTCCAGTCTCTTTTTTGTTTGCCTCTTTTGCAGCTAGTTTTGGATAGTTCTTTATGACATGATCGTTTCCTTTACAGTACTTACAAAAGAATTTTTGCGTTTTTTATTTCTTCTCATCTTTGTCTTCCTTCTTCAAATGTGTAGCATTTGCAGATTTTTGCTTACTAGTAGATGAGCTCCATTTACCTTTGCCCTTCTGATTAGCCAGGAAAGCTTGATCTGTGACATGCATAATGGACTTGCTCTGCATAGACTGATCTTCTTGCAACAGAACACAGACTAACTCCTCAAATGACAAGGCATTTGTATGTGTATGTTATGCATATATGTATGTGTATGTTTGTATATATATGTATGTATGTATGTATGCATGTGTAGTTGAGTATATTTGATTTCGTTTTTAATTTTTTTTTTTGTATATTGTGGTTTGCAGACTTTTATATCTAGACCACTGAATCGTTTGGTTGTTTCCCATTTTATAGTCATTCTACCTTGCTAACTAAGACTTACATATTTGTTTATAAGGATTAAGTATCAGCCAACTATGGAGGTATTAGGTTGCTTGAAAATAAGACAAGCAAATTTCTCTTGACGATTTTGGAAAATGCATGAATAATTCTAAAGTATGGGTGGACATGAAGTGTTCATTCAATGCAAGTTCTTGTTCTTGCCATAGCTAAGGTAAAAACAAAAACCTGCACTGAATGAACACTTTGTGTTCGCCCATGCTTTAAAATTATTCTTCCATCCTTCAAATTCTTCGAGGTAAATTTACTTCTCCTATGTTTCAAACGACTTAGTACCTTCACAACTAACTCATACTTAACATTTGTATGCAAAGTTCATAAAAGAGTTAGCAGCACAGGTATTAGGTCGACTAGAATAAGAGAAGCATATCTGTCAAGAAGATTCTAAAGGTTGGGTGGACAATTCTAAAGGCTAGATGGACAAAACATCTTCATTCAATACAAGTGTGTATAATTTGACCTTACTCTCATAACATGTGTATGTGTGTATATGTGTGTATATGTTTATATGTGTGTATGCATTCATGTATAATTATGTGTATGTCTATATATGCAGACTTTCGTATAGATATCTAGACCACTCAATCATTTGGCTGTCTCCCATTTTATAGTCAATCAATTACCTGCCTTGCTAACTAAAACTTACATATTTGTTTACAAATATAAAGTATCAATTAGCTATGGAGGTATTAGGTAGTTTGAAAAATAGGAGAATCAAATATATTTGGAAGATTTTAAAAGATGGATGAATAGTTTTAAAGGATGGGTAGACAGAAAGCTTCCATTCAATGCAAGTTCTTGTTCTTACCTTAGCTAAGGTAAAAACAAGAACCTTCATTGAATGGAAGCTTTCTTTCTACCCATCCTTTAAAATTATTCTTCCATCCTTCAAAATCTTCCAAATAATTTTGATTCTCCCATTTTCCAAACGACCTAATATCTCCATAGCTAATTGATAATTAATATTTGTATGCAAAGTTCATAAAAGAGTTAGCAACACAGGTATTAGGTTGACTAGAATAGGTGAAGCAGATGTGTCAAGAAGATTCTAAAGAGTGGGCAAACAATTCTAAAGGCGAGATGGACCAAATATCTTCACTCAATACAAGTATGTATAGTTTGACCTTACTCTCATAACATGTGTATGTGTGCATATGTGTGTGTATGTTTATATTTGTGTATGCATTCATGTATATATATGTATGTCTATGTATGTATGTATGTATGTATTTATATGTATATATGTATGCATGTATATATATATATATATATAAATAGATAGAAAATTAAAAATTATACCTTAATAGTGTCGAAACAGATACATTACTGTTGCTCTAGCACAATGGTGAGAACCACGTTAAGAAGCTCCACCTCCTTAATGTCAATCCGCGGAAGAGATAGGAGTGATATGAAGATCGTGAATGTGAGATGAAGTGAGAGTGAAGGCGAGAAGCATAGAAATGCACACACACATACACACACACTACGAAGAGACAAGCAAGACACAATGGAAGGTGAGAAATCAACTCTATTACTCAAGAACACTATTACAAGCTCAAAAGAACTCTAAGCTCACACTAGCCAACACTAACTTCAAAAATGAGCTCTCTAGCTCTTTTTATAGTTTCTAGACTAGTTTTGACCGGTTTCACATCTAGTGACCGGCATAGTTAAAAATTAGGTCCTAGATGCTATTTGGAAGGGTAAACGATGTCTAAAAATAACGAAAATTGATATGCTTGTTCTACCTAAGCTCCCTCGGCTTGCACAAAATGGAGCTATGGATTACAAAATGGGGTTTTCTATGTTACATATGTTACAATAGTGATAAAAATCACTGTTGGAGGTTTTTGGAAAGTATTTGAAAACATAATTCTTTGAAAAACGATTCGACTGGCTCCCTGCTCTGTCATTACATGCTTCCGTGTCGTCTGTGCCTCTGGCTGCTTCCAACACCCCCCTCCCTCTCGCTTCTGTCGTCCCTGACAGAACCTTGCTGTGAGGTCTGCCGGATATAGTTCTGTAGGAGGTCTTGAGCAAGGGTGTGCTCGGAGATACGAATGCCTCGGGCCAGATCTGCCTCGAGTTTCTCCCAGTCGATTGGTTGCGGTTCTTCCGGTGGCGGGAGCTGATAGTGTGTGGAATAGACCATTCGTTCACAGGCAAATAATTGTAATAAATGTGTAGGCCTGCTTATGAATACCTCTGAATGGTATTCCCAGAAGCCGGTTGTGAACATCTCTTCGAACGTCTGCTTGTAGCACGCTGGTAGGTACTTTATTCTGCAGTGCCAGGCATAACACACCCGTAGCGATGGCGTTGTACTCATATCATATACCAGGTCAAAATTGCCATGCTCAAAGCCCGGGGTGTTGACATGGGGTGCCTTGACGCGTCGGAAGACTTTAAAAATCATTTGCATCATGTCAAAGATTTTGACAGTCATATGCGCCGCTATATCGTCCATATGCTTTAATCTAGGGAGCCAGTGGCAAATTGTAGCCATCATGTAGCCAACAGTTGGTAACTCAATGGGTGGCTTAAAATAGGGGTAATTCAACTAGTCTTGGCACTGCTTATTGTTTTGTACCTTAATAGCAAAGGCAGTCGAGGAGCGGCGTCGTGGTACTGGTCCCCAACACGGGTTATACTTCAAATGCAAAGGTGCCTTTACCCATGTACTCATCATCTCTGGATACTGCTGTAGTAAATCTTTTCGCCACTCTGGTTGATAGATCCTTCCTTGTTGTGCATCTAGTGGCAAATCATCCACCTCGAATTGAGTTGCATGCGATGGTTTCTTACCTGTCTCTTTCTCAATGGCTAATTGGTATTCGGCCATTAACATGAAATACGGTTTATACTGTAGCTCGTGCCCAGATATGTATCGTCGCGGGGCCAAATGAGCAAAGAATGGAGACTGTAATATCTTTTCTTCTATCATCGCCATGGCATGTAATTGTGCCTCTACTCTCGCTGAGTGCGTTGTTCCAAGTTCCTCAATAGTCTTCATCCACGCGGGGGTCGGAAGTTCGTACGTCATCTGACCTTCGGCCGTGACGCGTCCGCCTGGGATGGGTTGTGGCTCGTACGCTTCTTCAAATGTTTCCTCCACTGGGATGGTGACCGTTTCTTCCTCAGCTGGAAGCTCAGGTGGGGAATCTGGCCTTGGTGGCACTTCATATACTGCAATCCTTGATTCAAGGTGTGATACCTGGGCCCGTAATGAGTTGAGTTCCTCTAGGAGGTCAAGAGAGGGGTCCATAGGTGATGGTATGTCTTGGTGTGCCGGTTCTCGTAACTGGAGTAATTTGTGATCTTCTTTGAGTTTCTGTAACTCCTCGTTCATGCGGTCGTATTCATCTAGTAATCTTACATGATCGTCTAGCAGCATCCTCATCGAGTCTGAAGGAATGGCTTTGAACCTGCTAGGACTGAGTGGTTGGTCTGGGTGGTCGAGCGCTGCTTCTAAGTTTTCTCGGTTCTGATCCTGTAAGCGCTGGTTTTCTTCCTTGGCGGCTGCTAGGTGTCTTCGTAGTAAGCCCATGTTGCGTGTTAGCGTTGCATTGCGGACTGTCTGGGCTCTTAATAAGTTATCCAGGTCAACAGTTGCTTCCTTGGTCTTTTCTTCGCTTTGTAGTTCCAATTTGTGATAAGCCTCGCGTAATGCCTGATATCGGGTGTTCAGAGAGGCATTCTCAATAGACAATAAATTAAGCTGCGACTATAAGTCATTGGTTGTCCTCTGTAGCTGCTGATAATTATCACCAAGAGATGTGAACTCATCTCTTACTTGCGTCATACACATGAACATCTGTCGGAATGCATTATCTACAGTGGGTGATAGTATTAATGGGGTGCTAAATGAAGATGCAGTTGGTGTAGATGCAACGGGAATGGGGGTGGGAAGGTGGATGATGTAGTGATTGTTGAAAATTGTGATGTGCCTAAAAATGTTTGTGCCGTGAGTGAAGTGAGTGATGGTGCAGTGGGTGGTGAGATGTCCATGTCAGCGGATGTATCTAGTGCGGTGACCGTGAATATGGGTGTGATCGTGGGTGCTCGTGCTGGTGTAAATACGGGATTTACAAAGGTTGAGGGGTAATTTACAGGGGGGCTGGTTGGAGCAGCTTGGTGGAAAGGGGAAAGAGGGGTTACAGTGGGTCGGGGAGGTGAGACGGGGGAGAAGGTTAATGGCGGTGGGAATGGAAAAAGGGGTCTTGGAGTTGTGGGGAAAGATGGAAAAGATTGATGAAGGAATGGGTTGGATAGAAAGGTGGGTGTGGGAGGGGGTAGACTAGGGCTAATGGGTGCAGGAATTGTGGGGTGCGTGGTCGTAAAGACGATTTCTGCAACGCCACCGGCGAATGAAGATGTTGGTTTGGGGGAAGGAGGGTGAAGAGGGGAGGCTGGAGGGACGGGCGGTGAGAGAGGACCGGTTGGGGTGGTCGGTATGTCAGTGACTTCTGAGGTCTGTACAGTTGTAGCGCGGGGTGGGGAATCTACAAAGATGGTTTCTACTGCCAACGAACTTTCGGGGACAAGGCGTGCCTCCCTGGCTTGTTCTGAAGACTGTGCTCCTATGGGTACACGAATGTATTCGCCGGGCTTTGAAAGTAGTCGTACTCTGCGGGGGTCAAACTGTGGTAGTGGCTTTCGTTGCAAGTACCTGAGTGCTTCGTTGGAGCCTACTGATTTGACTAACTCTTTGAATCCTTTGATGTATGCGTCTTCGAATCCGCCTGTGACAAGTTCTTGTTCTATTATTGTTTGACTCTCTTCCTCTGTCAGCTTTTTGCGTGCCCAAACTTTTTCCATAGTTCTATACAGCTTCTTGATAGCTAGTGTGTAAGCTGCTACCTCGTAAGTTGTACTTGTATCGCCATGTGTGTCTGTTTGTTGGCCTTGGCCATCTGTCTGTTCATGCTCTTGGGATTCCTGTGTTCCCTGGCTAGCTTCGTCGTCTCCTTCGTCGTCATCGGTTGCTGTTCTTTCGTCATCAGAGCTGGACACGACCTGTCCTTGTGGCTGATCCCTGGGTGTGGTAGGGTAGCTAGGCCTTTCAAATTCTTGAGAAAACAATTGTCCTTCTGAAAACTGGAACTCATTGGAGAATGCATCAGGCATCTCAAAATCAAAAGTTTGGTCCAGTGGCTCTGCTTGTCCTGGTTCTAAATGCGGTATTGGAAAAGAGAAAGCTTCCGCACCAATAGTGGTGGGAAGTTCAGCTGCTGTGGTGATAGGTTCTGTGGTTGTGGCTGCTTGGGGTGCAACAGTACTGGTGGTGCCCTCCGGCGTAATTGGTCTTGATAACCGTATACGAATTGGTGGTACTGTGGGAGTGGCTGCTGTTGGTGACTGCTCTGGAGATGGTTGTGGCGAGGGTGATTCTGGGACTTGTAGGCATGGGATAGTACCTCTCATATGCTTTCCGGCTCTACCTTTGCTAGACTTTCTAGCCTTCCTAGTGGTGCCTTTAAATGCTTTCAGTTCCTCACTGGTCATGGCACGCTCAATTGGTAAGTCATACGCCAAGCACATATATATGATCTTGGTGAGGGTGCAGCATCCATTGATTACCTTCTTTCGCTCCCACCTATGTTGTGCCAAATAGAGCTGATCAATTATCCAGCTGGCTAGATCAACCGTTTGAGGTCCAGTACAGGCTAAGTATAATCCAAACCAGATTCTCTTGTGGGGCATGGTAAAACGATCGTGAGCTGGGAAAGCAAAGTGCTGCATGCATATCCGTAATGGCTTAGAGAGCTCAGGGGTTATGGCTGAAATATCCTCCCACTTAGTTACGTCACCACGTTTCATCTGCTCTGGGACTAGCCGTTCCCTCTCCGTCGGAGTGTGTGTTCCATGTATTTTCAGAGCTGCGCGAATTAAATCTTTAGACAAATAGAACCTTCTAAATGGAGGATCATTTACCAAGGATGGTAACATGAATGTGCCGGGTAGATCCTTGTTGTTTGAAGCTGTTAAGGTGGTTACCAAGTAAAAACATCTATAAAAATCAGGTTTAGGCAGAGGGTCGCTAAAATACTCGATAAATCCCGCTCGTGCCCAAACGTGCGTTAAATCTTGGGTATTCTGTAGTCCTTCAAATTCTCTTGAAAAGAACTGGTACTTGGTCCATGTGCGAAGATCAAATGCCAAATTGGCCTCAAATATGAAATCAGCGTCTGCTAATGGTCCTGCTAGGCCTTGAAACCAATGAGAATTACGATGAATCTTCTCAGTATATCCTCTAGGAGGATCATCGATTGGCATGGGTCCTGGAAAACCTTGAAACTCTGGTGGTTGCATCGTAGGATAAGATTCCGCTAGTAATTCTCCAATAGTGGCCATCGGTGCACTGTGGCCAGCTTCTGATGGTCCTGCTTCGGTTTGCATGATGACTGATGAGCTAATGGAAAAGATCTGCTACAAAAGATTAACACATTAGTATGGAAATTAATTATGATCCCATTAAGGTGAGACCGCAATCCTTTTCCATGACCGATGTGTAACCCGTGTAGCCAAGTGTCATGAAGTGATTGATGCAATGATTATTTGCAAAACTAATGCAGGTCTCTAGACACCTACATGGTTCAGATTATGCCTACAATTCTTGATGAGCTTTTATTATGCATGATGTGGGGTTTGGGTGTATGAATTTATACAAGGTTTGGTTGAGGGTGAATTATTACAAGGGTGGAGTTTAAACGGGGTGGGAGAATTGTTAGATAATGGGGTACAAGAAGACGTCTGGATACGTTTCGGTATCCATTTCCTAAGAGTCTTTGAGTGGGTGGTATGTTTCTGCTGAGGGACAACACGTGGTATCGGGTTTGGTGGTATTGAAGGATGAAAAGATTTCGGAGGGGTATATATTACATGGCTAGAGGGTTGGGCTATAATACATTGTTTGGGTACCCAAATCTGCATGGGTGTGGGTCGATTAATAAGATACTTCTTGGCGATCCAAATCTGTCGAGTATTTGTACTTGGGGAAGAAGATCGAGGGGACTTTGGATGCTGACTCTGCTTCTTTTGAAACTTTGTCCTGTTCTCGTCTGCAGTGTTGCCAATAGCCTGTGGTTGCTGTCCTTTTGGCACCCATATTTGTTTCGTGCCACTTGTTCTGTGATGTTGATACTGTTGCTTTCCTTGCCTTGTCTGGTGGTGTCGTCGGTCTGGGTTCCTCTGTTGTGGTTGACTCCTTCGTGGTTGGGTTTGAGAGGTCCATTGGACGCTCTGCTTTGGAAAAGAAGGGAGATCCAACACTTGTGTGACCTGCCCATTAGGAAGTGATTCGTTCTTTATCTTTAATCTAGGCCAGTCCGCAGCAAGTTTGGAAGGATGAGCATCGCAGGGTGTTGTGCTCATTTGGCAGCTGATGCAACCCACCTGACCGCTGATTGTGCCCATCTGCCCTAGCGGTTGGGTAGCTGCCCCTTCTAGTTTGCAGGAAGCCCCAGGGAAGATCTCCTGTCGTTCTTCTGATTGACAATTGTCCATAGCCAAGCCCGAGTGGATTGGTGTAGACCTAACGTGACTGGTCTGGCCCAAGATCTTCCGGTCTTCCGTTGCATGCGTTTCATAGGGTCTAGGGTTACAAACCTCAATCGGAATGCCGTTAGGGAAGTCAAGCGGTATCACTCGCTTCTGTTCTAAGGTTCCAATCTGTAAGGAGCCTTGTCTAAGATTTAGGTCCACTGAGTGATCGTATAGCCAATCTTGGCCAAGGATTAGGGGTTCTATCAGGTCGTCATCATGGCACACTAGTAGCTTCGCTGTCATGGTCACATCCTTAATGAGGATAGGAAGGTCCACCTCACCCATGCAAGGGGTTTCCATGCCTCCTAAGCCTATGAGGTATGCCTCAATTGGCCGCATATCTATTCCTGAATCCTTATAGTGGGACCATCTAATCGCACTAGTCGCAGCACCTGAGTCAATTAAAGCCCTGAGCTCTTGGCACGGGTTGTCGTGCTCTAGCGTGACTGTAATGAATGGTCTCCTGTCCACTATACTAGGATGAGTGGTTGACTTTACTTGACACATGGCCATGGGGTATCTGGGTGTAGTTTCCAGATGGTTATAACGTTCTCTCCCTAGTCCTTGTCTTCTTAACTTCATGCGTTTAATGCGTTCTATTGCTTCTGCCTGAGCTTCCGCTCGTATTCTATTTTCTTCCTCCTTACGCTTCTTTGCCAACGTGAGTCGTCTAAGAATATCCTCAGTAAGAGGTTCCTGATATAGCTTGACTCTACAGCCACTAATATAATTAGGCATTATATCTCCTTCTAAAGTGGCTAATTGTACTGCTCCGCTTGTTGAGAGTCTGTTAATGATCATAGGTCCATAACCTCGCTTTTCTAACTTACGTGCGTGTTGCTTTAGCGTATATACTAGAACTAAATCTCCTTCTTTTAAGCCTTTATCTTTCACATGTGCATCAAAATATGCTTTTTGTCGCTTCTTGGCTGCGTATATGCCTTCTGCTGCCTTTAGCCTAGTTTCTCCTAATCGTTCCAAGTCCATTATTCTCGCTGATAATTCATGGCCGGTCCACTGATGTTCTTGTGCAACCTTAAGGGTCGGTATCAAGAAGTCCAAAGGAAGCACAGCATTCTGACCAAAAACCATCTGAAAGGGAGTTGCATTGAGTACGGTCTTGTAGGCCACTCGATATGCCCAAACAGCGTGGTGTAACTGTTTGTCCCAATCTGAACGTTTGTTGTTCACGAGTTTCATAAGTACGTTACAAAGGATCTTATTAGTGCTTTCAGCCTGACCATTGGCCTAAGGATGATATGGTGCGGATTTCTTGTGAATCACCATAAAATCCTGTAACAAATATTCAATGACTTGGTTTAGAAAGTGAGTGCCTCGATCGCTCACTAACTCTATAGGCAATCCATATCTTGTAAAGACATTCTCAAATAAGAATTTTGCAGTTGTGTGTGCATCATTCTTTTTCGTGGCTTTTGCCTCTACCCATTTCGTAAGATAATCTGTGGCAACAATAATGTATTCCGCATGTGTACCTTTTGCAGGGGGGTTAATGGGTCCTACAAAGTCTATACCCCACTTAGAAAATGCACGTCCGCCCATCATGGGTTTCAATGGCATTTCATCTCTGCGAGTAGGAAACTGAGTTCTTTGGCACACATCACATCTCTTAACATAGGTATGAGCATCCATGTGAAGAGTGGGCCACCATAATCCTGCAAAGAGGATGGCTTTGATTATCCTATCGGGTCCAAAATGACCTCCTGCAACACCTTGGTGTGTAGTCTCTAGTATGCTCAGATAATCGCTCTCATGAACAGATTGTCTTAGATATCCATCTCATCCTCTTTTGTATAGGTTATCGCCAATAAGTGAATAATCTTGAGCTTCCTGCTCTAGACTACGTTGTCGAGCTAAGGTCATTCCTTGAGGGAATGTGTTCGTCCTCAAGTATGTCACTAATTGTTCACTCCAGTCTGGTGTGAGAGACACATGATATAGTGTAGCATGCTCTACTGGTGGTCTTTCACAAAAAACATTGCATTCCTTACACAACCTGTAGACATCTGCTTCCATCGTAGGCCAATATACTCCTAGTCTATGCAGAGTCTGTAATGTTCGATGTTTTGAATGATGTTGCTTTAAGGCACCTATGTGTGCTAATTGCAACCAATTCGCATGTTCTGATTCATCTACACAACAAGCAAGAATCTTTTGATTATCCTGTTTATATATGCTTCCTGCCATTATTTGGTATCTCTGCGACTTGTTAATCTCTCCCTCTTTGATCTTTATCCTAGGATTCTTGGGTCCATATGTGAGAATAGGGACTAAAGGCTTAGCCCATTCTGGTGCTATCTCAAGATTAAACAAGTATGCATCTGGTAGATCATCTGCTACTCCTTGAGGAGCTTCTCCTGAGGTTAATCTCGAAAGGTGGTCAGCTCTAAGATGTGTCTTTCCTTTCCTGACTACTACTTCAAAATCATATTCCATGAGTAATAGAAACCAACGTATTAGTCGTCCTGTGTTACATGGTTTGTTGACTAGGTACAATAGTGCTTGATGATCTGTAAAGAACTTGAATTTGTTGGCCAACAAGTAGTGCCTAAACTTCTTTACTGCGTAGATCATGCCTAATCCTTCTCGTTCCGTCGTGGTGTAATTTCTTTCTGCTGCGTTCAATTGTCTGCTCGCGTAAGCTATGGGGAGATCTATATTACCTTCATTCGTGGGTTGTGCTAACACACATCCTATGGCATAATTGGATGCATCCACATGTACATGGAATGGCTTACTCCAATCTGGGGTAGTCAATATAGGTGCTGAGCACAAACGTCGTTTGAGTTCATTGAATGACTTTTCACATTCATCTGTCCATTCAAAATTGGTTAAAAGAGAGTACAAAGGCTTGGCTATGATTGCATACATGTGTATGAATCTCCTATAATAACCGCAATGGCCCATAAATGCTTGTACCTCTTTCACATTAGTTGGTCTAGGTAATTCTGCAATTACTTTCACCTTTTCTTCATCCGTAGAGATTCCATTTTTTGACACAATGTGTCTTAGAATTTTGCCTTGTTTGACCATGAAAACGCATTTTTTTGGGTTCAAACAAACCTGATATTCTCGACATTTGTCAAATATTTGTCTTAACTCTGGGATATGCGTCTGCCTAATATTAGAATGAGCACATATGTCATCGACATAAACTTCCAAACTCTTGCGTAAGAATTCCTTGAAGACATGACACATGAGTCGCTGGAAAGTGGCGGGTGCATTTGTTAAGCCAAATGGCATCACACGAAATGCAAATATGCCCCATTCAGTGGCAAATGCCGTCTTGTGTTGGTCCTCTGGAGCAATGGCTACTTGATTATAGCCTGAAAATCCATCAAGAAAGCTGTAAACTTCCTTGCCCGCAACTCTTTCCAATAGATGTTCCATGATAGGAAGAGGATAACTATCTCTAATCGTTGCGGCATTAACTTTTTTAAGGTTAATACACACACGCAATTTTCCATTCTTCTTGGGCACAACCACTATGGGGGATACCCATTCGGTATGCTCAATTTCGTAAATAAATCCTGCTTCTATCAAGCGATCTATCTCCTCTTTAATCTTCGCAGCGTAGTTATCATTGTAAGTGTACGGTTTCTGTTTCGTAGGTTTTGCATATGGAGTCATAGGGATTCTATGAGAACATATATCTGGATCTACTCCTTTCAAATCTTTGTAACTCCAAGCGAACACATCTCTATATTCGCGCAATAGGGCAACTAGCTCTTCTTCTTCTTCCTTCATCAAATCATGCCCTATGTATGTACATTTTTCTTCTTCTCCTTCGATAGCAACTATTATTTTCTTGGTTTTCTCTCGGTTATCATATACTTGTCCATCATTCGCCTTTCTATTAGGCATTCGTACCATGATTCTTCTATCTTCGATTTCATATTTCTTGAAATTCTTGGGTACTTCAAACAAAGATTCTTCTTTTTCTGTCATGGTTTCTTTCTTCTTTCTTTTCTTGTCTTCACTCTTGTTAGTCACTTGAGTGGCTATTCTCACATCATTCATAATTTCTTCGTGTCTCTGAGGGTGAGTTTCTACTTCGTAAAAATATTCTTCTTCTGATGCAAATGGGGAGTCCATGATAATTGATTCTAAGTCAAAATCGCTTGCATCCTCGAATGCATCAGTGTTAGGTTCACATTCTTCTAAAATTGCATCGCACATGATTGGCTCTATCGTGAAAACTGATATGTCATAGCCATCCTCGTCACAGTGGGGTGTCCATTGTTCTTCATTGATGGCTACGTCCATGGTTGCTAGGATTTCTGCCCAACCATGGGGTTCAAACTCTTCGTTTGGGAATACTACAGGTGCATAAGCTGGGTCTTGAAGTGTTCGTGGATGTTGTTCTGCACCTAAGGTCCTGGCTTCTAACCTTTCTTCCTCTTGTTTGGCTACTTTACACATCCATAAATGAGTATCCTCATGCAACCAAGAAGGATCTGATTCTAATGAGTGCACGGATTCCGTCTCTACTGGTGTCTTATGGATGGTATTCCATTGTATTGGGGGTACATCTCTATGTGAATAGTCTTTAAGATTGACTTTGGTAGTCACTCCTAAATGTTGCAAGTACAAAGAATTGGTTCCCCAATCTTGTACAATTTGCAACTGACGCATGAATGGTCGTCCCAATATCATCTCATAAGCATGATTTTTTGCAAAGTCACAGATGGCAAAAGTATGCTCAAATTCTACACCACAAGTGGTGAGTGATATGCCTTCTAGTAAGCCTAATGGTTTTTCTATGTGTCCGTCAGCCATTTGTAGCTTCATCCTGGTGGGTCTTAATGCTGGCTTACCCCAACGTTTCCATAAAGCGGTGGTAGCGATGGCTACTCCGGCTCTTGAATCTAAGATGGCTTTCGTGGTGTAGCCCTGATGGGTTATCGGAAGATAAGTGTTACCTTCCTCTCCTTCGCTTACATCTCCGATCTTTTCTACGGGTATCTCTGGTACCTTATTTTGTGATCCTATTTGTGAGGGAGTAGTAGCAAGCTCGGGGAATTGATTTGCTACATGTTTCCACAATTCTGGTTTTACCTTCAATAACTCCTCTAGAGTGAGATTACATTGTACTTTAGTATTCTTGATCACTTCCGTGTTTCTAGGGATTATTGATTCTTCATTCCTCACTATTATCGTGGGTGCTCTCATACTAATAGACTTTGCTTCCCAAGGTCCTCTGAACTGAGGTAACTCTTGTAACGAATTAGATTCAAAAGCTGTGTGTTCACTCAGTTGTTCCTCCTCTACATCATCGTAAATGGAGGGAATGTCTTGGGGAAATTGTTCCTGCAAGTCATCTATTTCTTGAATAGGAGGATGGGTTCCTTGTTCCTTTCTCCATTTCTCTTCTTGGATCTCTCTCAAAAATTCATGTGACTACCTATGTATGGAAGACAGGTTGTCTTGACTTTTTGTGTTGGGTACTTGAGACAGGGATGGCGCATTCCTTTCCTGTGTCTCTGGGACAATAGGGTTCCTAGGCTGATCCTTTTTCTCTTTGCTTTCAATCAAATATTCTAGCCTCTCCATTAGTCCTTGAAAGTGTAAGTCCGGTTTTGCCATGTTATTCCAATTAAGATATCTAGAGGCTTCAAACAAAGCTTGTGCTAGTTCTACCATCTTCATGCAAAGTTTAGTTCTCTCAATTTCTAGATCAGCTCGAGGGTAGTTTTTGCTCATTTCAGCTACCTGAGGTCCCTCTTTTAATCTAGCCTGATATGCACGAAGCATCATGTCTAGATTTTCTGGTATGGGTTTCGCTAAAACTGATCCTGATTTTTGAGCTGGATTCTCTTGATTTAAGTCCTATGAAGTCAATTCTAGG
Source organism: Ceratopteris richardii (assembly GCA_020310875.1). Taxonomy (NCBI): domain Eukaryota; kingdom Viridiplantae; phylum Streptophyta; class Polypodiopsida; order Polypodiales; family Pteridaceae; genus Ceratopteris; species Ceratopteris richardii. The sequence continues at coordinate 35,529,135 of CM035415.1, forward strand.
ATTTTGGCTCTAGATTCCTTTAAACTTCCTTCCAACTCATTTATCTTTTTACTCCATTTTCTCTTAATTCTTTCTCTAGAATCTTTCCAAGATTTTGTCTTTTTACTGCTAGATTCTGCAACTTCACTGGTTCCGGCTACTTTCTCTTGATTAAGCTGTTGGTTCTGTAAGAGCGTCTGGGCTCTTGTTATAGCTTGGACAGGCACGTATGTAGGGTTGGATCCATCTGCGTTACTTACAATACCTATCACATTGATCGGTGTCACATTCGAAGCATTAACTGGATTTTTTGGACAATCTTTGATTATGTGCTCTTTGCCATAATCGGCACAAAAGCCTTGTATGTTATAGTACTGTGATTGCCCTGCTATTGGAGGATGTGGACAATCCTTTATGAAATGATATCCTTGGCACCGAAAGCATGGTCCTCTAAGGCCCTGTGGTCTTTGTTGTCTCAATTGGGGTCGTGGATTTGGGTTTGTGTACATCACATGAGCGTAGTCGGGCTCCCAACTAGGTTCCACTGGTGGACTATCATAATGATATGTTTCTACGTGTTCTGGTGACTCTGTGTAATATGCGGGTGGACTATCTACATGAGTGGAGTCAAAACTGTTCGAATTCGGGTCACCCTCTGTGATCAAAGGTGAAGAAGGCACTAAGGCCCTACTTAGATTCTCTTCTGCAGCAGCGTATTTGACTGAGATGACATTCGCTGGTGGGGGTGGCTGCTGAGCTAAGACAGGTTGAGGTCTCTGTTGAGCCTGGTATGGGTAGTTCTGAGGAGGCCTATAGTAATAAGGCTGAGCATTGTATTGGCCTTGATACCTACCTGGCTGCGGATATGCTTGCGGGTAGTTCTGTCTCACGGATTGTTTGTTGTATGGGCAGTCCTGAGCCGTATGATTCGTGTATCTTCTCTCAATTGTACAATATTGGCCACTAGGGTTGGCTTGTGGTTGTGGTGCATTGGGACACACATTTGCCATATGATCACCACCACAGGTGTAACAACGCTTGTTCATTAGTACCCTAGGTTTACTAGAAACTCCTAGTTTCTGGGCCACTTTTTTTGCTAGGTCTTCTATCGAGTTAGACAATTTTGTGGATGCTAGAGATGAACAGTCTAAATCCTTATAGACCTTTGAGAGTTCCAACTCGTCTCCTAAGTTGTCCTCAATGTCTATACAAATTCTTACACATTGCTCTAGCGTTCTGGGTTCTTTTAGGTACACATAGGAGCGTAGTTTAGAGCTCAACAAGCCGTCTAAAAACAATGACACTTGCTTGGCTTGTGAGGGTAGCTCTTGCATTGGACATCGTTCAACATATTGTCTAAACCTACGTCCTGCCAGTCTTACTGTTTCTTGAGGAGTCTGTTTAAAGCTATGAATCAACGAAGACGTGTCATGTCTAATCCCACTTTTAGAGAATTCGGTGATGAATGACTCTAAAAAGTGATGGATGTCTCTAAATTGCCTCTGTTGCAATGGTTAGAACCAAGTTAAAGCTGTATTCTTTAACGTTAGTCCAAATGCGTTGTATTGCGTGAACATGTCTTCAACTTGTTCGGCTCTTAGTACTTGCTTGAATTCTGCGACATGGTCATAGGGATCTCCTGTCCCATCAAAGTAATTTTTTTCATTGATTTTACTAACTGTGTGGGTCTCAATATTCTTGCGTGTTTGCGTGGTCTAGGTAGAGGAAAATCATCTCTACCACCTAGTATTCCATGATCTCTTTGTCTATCCGCTCTATTAGTGTCTGTGGTTGTTCTATCTCTCCCTACGGGGTGATTAAAGCTTACTTCCGGTCTCTCTTTATTTCCCTCTCTTTGATTTCCATGGGCTGAGGATGTTCCTACCCCTTGTTGACTTGTATTCATGTTCGTTCTAGATGGAGGGAATACCAATTCACCTCTCCATGTGTATGTGTTTTTAGCGCTGTCATGTACCACAAAGACTCTTTCTGAAGTCTCATCCAGGTATACAACCTTTCCAGGTGTATCCGGGTCCTTGAACTCGTATATCGTGATGATACCTACCTCACTAAGTAGTTCTGTCTTGTATCTCCAAAAGGCTTCATCAGTTTCTTTATTTACAAACAACTCTATGCTTCTGTTGTCTTGAGGGATCCATTCTGGGATTAGTACTCGTGCCAGTACAGATTTCCCTCTAGGTGTTCTAGGCTCTTCTAATGGTTCTTTTCCTTGAGATTTTGCTTCTGTCTCTGGTTGAATCATGCCAAACTCGTTGGTATTGTTTGGCTGCGTACTTAAGATGTACATCGTTCCTTCCTTGTCTATGTACACGTCTCTCTCAAATTTCACCACTGGATGTTCCAATCCAATGGGTTGATCGTGGTTGTGCATTTGCACCACTTGCCTTCGCAAACCATCCTCATAGATGCGAGCACCTAATCGGTTGGTTCGGAGAAACTCTAGTTGAGTCCTATAGGGTCCTTCTGGTTTTTCTAAATAGGCTACATTCGACCCTCCTTCTGGTCTTTCTGTGCTAAATGCCATTTCTGATTCGCTGGTATCTGAGCTCTCGTAGGGATAACTAGTGTTCAACTGTTGAGCCCACGATCGTGCAGTAGTTCTTACACTTGCCTCTGATGATCTAAGGCTTCGTCGGTCTGCCTTACCTATATATTTGCCCGATCTAAGGTTCATTAATTTTCTTCCTTGCACACTCAGTACACGCTCAGATCGTCAATGATTCTTTGTTATTACTTTCTTGATTCTTTTTAAATTTCTTTAGATTCTTGTCTTAATGTATGCGTCAGGAATTTGACTTTCCGTTATAATTTTGAGTTCTCGTCCGTCAGACTTATGTTCTTTCCTTTAGGTTTTCGTGTCACACACCTTTACTTTAGTCTTGAACTTGATAAATTTAACTCTCTTGAACTTGAGGCATTCCTATCGTCTTTAATCCACAATGCTAACGTTTATCCTAAGTTAAGAATTGACTAAGGGGGTTGAGTAATCTTCCAACCTCGAGTCAGCTTTTCTGGTTGCTCTGATGCCCAAGAAGCCGCGCTTCCCAAGCTTTATGCCCTTCACTGCCTTGCCTTGGTTGCCTTCGATTGCCCTTGCTAGACCTGGAAAATCCAATATTAGACCAATTCACAGTTGGATGATCAAACACTTGAGTATATGCACCTTTTAAGTCCCTTCCCTTTTGCCCAACTTTTTAATGCTTGCCCCCTGGCTTTCTAGTCCCAAACTAGGTCAACCTCAAAATAGCTTATCTAAAAATAGACGTATCCTTTAAGAAAAAAACAGCTGAGGTCACGTAGTACTCGTAAAGAGCTTTCTAACGAGCTATTAAGCTCAAAAAACGGACTTCGAATGAAAAAGTTATGACCATTCAGGCCCTGGGGGGTAAAAACTGACAAACCGGTTTTTCTCCAAATATGAGCTAAGGGGTCTCCTATGAGTCTAATCACCCAAAAATTTCCCAAAAATAGCCTCAAAATTGGCCAAAAAATGAAACCCTAAAATTTGCGATGGGGGTGCACAATCGCGATGGTCTGAATCAATCGCGATGGTCTGGGACCGTCGCGATGGCGTGAAAGTGGACAATCGCGATGGCGTGCAAATGGACAATCGCGATGGCGTGAAAGTGGACAATCGCGATGGCGTGAAAGTGGACAATCGCGATGGCGTGAGTGTGAACCGTCGCGATGGCGTGAAAGTGGACAATCGCGATGGCGTGAGTGTGAACCGTCGCGATGGCTCGATCAAGCGGACAATCGCGATGGCTCGATCAGGCGGACAATCGCGATGGCGTCAGTCAACAGTCAACGTGAATAATCGCGATGGTCCAAAGTGAACCGTCGCGATGGTCACAGATGCGATGGCTTGAGCCAATCGCGATGGTCTGGGCGCGATGGCGTGAGCCAATCGCGATGGTCCGAATTTTTGAAGTGTCGCGATGGTGTGAGGGTGTCGTCGCGATGGTCCAAAAAATGAACCGTCGCGATGGTCTAGCTTGCCACGTGGCACCGTCGGCGCGATGGCGTGAGCCAATCGCGATGGTGTGGGGTCAGCCGAGCAATCGCGATGGTCCGCGAACCGTCGTGATGGTCCAAATGAACCGTCGCGATGGTCCGGCCGAGCCGTCGCGATGGTGTGAGCCAATCGCGATGGTGTGAGACCGTCGCGATGGTCCACCAAACTATGAATTTTTGAGATGCGCCTGTGGATTCGTGCAAGCGCAAGGGTCGCCTACCTCGTGGTGTGGTCGCCTACCAAAAATTCTGAAGTTTGCAGACCATCGCGATGGTCTGACACACTCGGAAATTTCTGACAGAAGATGATTTTCTTACCTTTTTGCAGCCTTCCTGATGCACTAGAGTACTGTTCCTGCAAGAAAACTCAAGAAAGCCAAAGCACACACAAGCACAAAAGCTCTCTCTCACTCTCTCGCATGCACAAATGAGGGGAAATGAGGAGAATGGGTGGATATGGTGAATTTTCTGATTTTTATGGAGATGAAGATGATGATGCGGTGATGAAGATGGAGTGTGGGGGAGGTGAAAAACACTAAAAACTAAGTAAAAACAACAACAAAAACTGAAATTTTTACCTTCCAACGCCACTTCTTGCTATACTCTTACCATCACACATTCGTCCTAGACTCGTTCCCCGGCAACGGCGCCAAATTTGGTGTTGCTCTAGCACAATGGTGAGAACCACGTTAAGAAGCTCCACCTCCTTAATGTCAATCCGCGGAAGAGATAGGAGTGATATGAAGATCTTGAATGTGAGATGAAGTGAGAGTGAAGGCGAGAAGCATAGAAATGCACACACACATACACACACTACGAAGAGACAAGCAAGACACAATGGAAGGTGAGAAATCAACTCTATTACTCAAGAACACTATTACAAGCTCAAAAGAACTCTAAGCTCACACTAGCCAACACTAACTTCAAAAATGAGCTCTCTAGCTCTTTTTATAGTTTCTAGACTAGTTTTGACCGGTTTCACATCTAGTGACCGGCATAGTTAAAAATTAGGTCCTAGATGCTATTTGGAAGGGTAAACGATGTCTAAAAATAACAAAAATTGATACGCTTGTTCTACCTAAGCTCCTCAAGCTCGAGGACTCCTCGGATTGCACAAAATGGAGCTACGGATTACAAAATGGGGTTTTCTATGTTACATATGTTACAATAGTGATAAAAATCACTGTTGGAGGTTTTTGGAAAGTATTTGAAAACATAATTCTTTGAAAAACGATTCGACTGGCTCCCTGCTCTGTCGTTACATGCTTCCGTGTCGTCTGTGCCTCTGGCTGCTTCCAACAATACTCCATCCAAAACGATTTTGAAGGTTGAGAATAAGTAAGCTCGCACTTAGTCGTGTCAAACGAATTCCTTCATATACATGCTTTAGACATTCCTCTCAAAGATATTTCTCATTTTTAGAAATATCAATGCTCTCACTATCATTTTGATACCAATCCTCAATAAAATCTGCCATGCCATCATCTTCATCATTATCGCACAAATTTTATACTTTATCTTCTTTTGAATATAGATCTTTCTACCTTGCAGATTTCACATGATCACTTTTGCATAGCCTCCTCATAGAAGCTTCTGATAAATGAGGTCTTATTGGCAATTGTGAATGGTGTGGAGGAATATCATCAATATCATACGCTGGAATCTACACACATGAATAAAAATCATTAGTATTCCATAAATGAATAAAAAGTAAACTTTAAACATAAAATTAAGTATATTAGTTATTAAATATGGATAGAAAATTTTCATTCTCGCTCTAGCAAAAAGGTGCTCTTGGAGGTCTACGCCATCCATAATTCACTAATAATTCATCACGAGCATGTAATGTAGTAATAACATTGACAACTATATATCTTGATACATCTCTAATCATGTATGGTGATTCATGACTATTTTCACGCTCCTCAAATGTGCAATTAGACCTTGAACTATTATGTAACCCTCGAATTCTATTTATTAAACCTTCTATATTTCCATGCATGTAAGGTCTTCCATCAATATATAATCTTTCATTTTCTACATGTGAAATCCTTCTACTAGTAAGAGATGCTGCATTCAAGCATATTCCATAAGTACTCATGCTTTGAACATAACGTGCAAGTCGATGCCAATCTCCCCATCCATATATAGGACCACAAAATGACATAAGAGTGACTTCAGAGTTTGGAGGCACATACAAATCCTCTACAATAAAGAGACCATGACCAGCATTAGTAATAGGGGATGGAGCAATCATATAGGGATTACCCCAAAGATTGAAAACCTCTCCATCTAAAGGAAGTGGTCCTCTATTCCATCCTCCATATCTTCTTCTATCATATGTTTGTACTAGAGAACAATCACGAGCTGGCAATGGATAATCTCTAGCCGTTTCAGTCTCTAAATCGGGAGGTAGAGGATTTCTAGAAACCTCTGGTTGTAATTGATGAACAAAAAGTCCATGACGTGTACGAGGTATATTAACATTATGAGAAAAATTATCATCATCAAGCAAGCAAGTATTCCTGTATATCAACAGTAATATGATTTTGTATATGGTGTGTAATTAAAATAATGACATTAATGTATAGAAAAAATACATACCCAAGCATTATCACGTTGACCAGGTGATGGTGCACACCCAAAAGTACCATACTCTACCTCATGTTCAATACATTCCAATCATGGTCTTCGATATGTGCCATAGAAAGAGTTACACCAACATATAATATGCTCTTGATAGTAAAATGCATCATAATTCCCATCAGAGGACACATGTAAAGTCATTGCATGGGTAGGAGGTGGTGGAGTGCCCTTTGATTGATGAAAATCTGATTATAACAAGAAACAAAAAATATATCAGTTATGTATCTATCAAATATATTTAAAATTAAAAGTTTGATATACTTACAATATATAATCCTTGCACGATTAGAAGATGGTGGTGGAGTTCCATCTGATTGATCGGAATCTACAAATAATGGTATTTGATATTAATAATCTGATTATTTACATACATAAACATTCACATTTTACATATTTACACATACACACATATTCACATATACACATTTACACATACACACATATTCACATATACACAAATACACATTATTGTGGGATAAATGCATGTATTTTGTATGAATGAGTGTATATGCATGCATGTGTATGTGTGTACGTATATATGTGGATATGTATATGTGTGTTTATGTTATATGTATGTATATGTGTATATGTATGCATATATGTATGTGTATATGTTTGCATGTATATGTGTATGTGGGTATGTATATGTGTACATGTGTGTATATATATGTGTATGTATTCTGATTCTTTTTTTCTATTTGAGATTAGATTAATAGGAGATATTGTATGGTGGAAAAAAATAAGAGGCGACCTAACATACCATCTAAGATGTGGTAGTTTTTTCGTAGACATCTACGTCTTCAGGAGTCATTTCCTCAGCTAAAGGTATACAAATTAATAGTTTATATTTATAAGTTTCATATATTTTAGTAATTTTTTACATTTAATTTATGTATTTCTTTTTTCTTTAAATAAACAGGTTGTTGCAAAGAAGAGAGTTGAGTCAGGCCACACATCACACCTAGGCCAAATGGGCCATCATGGTTTTGTAGCTACATATTGTGAGTATATTTTTTATTTTAGTGGATTATGGCTGATATCCTATGAAACATGAGATCGAGTATGCTACACATTTTGGATATCGACGTTTGAGCGAGTATATGCGAGATCATCCGGATGCCTTTGTGAGTATTATTAAATTTTATATAATTATTTT